>ML818258.1:238723-248743 GCA_009831015.1 Picea engelmannii | reverse complement strand
GTCAAAGTGACCTAAAAGAAGAAATCATTATTTAAATGATAAAGTAAAGTGACAAAGTCAAGGTGGATTATTTAAATAATAAAGAGAAGTGACAAAATCAAGAAATGATAAAGTAAGGTGACAAAATCAAGAAGGAATATCTAATTGATAAAGTATTGGGGAACCTTCTATTTATGGAAAGTGGTTAACCCTAAAAACAAGGAAAATAGGTTAAATGACCTAGAAATGGGTTAAGTGACCTAAAAGAAGAAATCATTATTTAAATGATAAAGTAAGGTGACAAAGTCAAGGTGGATTATTTAAATCATAAAGAGAAGTGAAAAAATTCAAGAAATGATAAAGTAAGATGAGAAAATCAAGAAGGAATATTTAAATGATAAAATATTGGAGAAATTTCTATTTATGGAAAGTGGTTAACCCTAAAATAAGGAAAATAGGTTAATTGACCTAGAAATGGGTTAAGTGACCTAAAAATGGGTTAAGTGACCTAGAGGATGAAAGTATAAATAAGATAATGATGTTCTCTTGTAGATCATCCTTTTTGTGGATCAATGGAGAGCTTCTTGTGAGAATGTCTTTTGGAGTATTGATGGAGAGCTTCTTGTGAGAGATTCTTGAGCATTTTTGGTGTGGAAAACTTGAGCATATTGAATATATATAGGTGAATGAGGTAACCAAGGATATCCAAGTCGAATTTCAGAAGGAAGGTGAAGAAAAGATAGTCGGAATTGAAGGGAGGATAAATTCTTTTGATGATGCTTTCTAAGGTATGTTATTTACAAGTCATCTCACCATTTTCGCTATAATTTTTTTCTATAATGATTCAGACCGTAAAATTGCTATGCCATTGAGAAAACATACCCAAGTATTTGTGGTAACAAATTCATCTTGTGGGTCATTGTATTTTGGTAGTTACACTCCATGGAAAATAATGTTTGTGGCTAGTCCTGAGACTAGTCAAAAATAGGTGTTTCGGGTAAAAATGTCATAACTTGTTCATAACAGATCAAAATTTGGTGAGACCAAATGCCTTGGTTAGTGTAAAGTCTTTAGTATGTTGTGTAATATTTTCATACCAATTCAATGAATTATTTTTGTGGGGCACGCTCTACAAGGTCTCTCTCTAGAATAAGCTAGAATTCAGCAATGTATGCCATTTTCTCTATAACTCCTTTTATGAGAGGTTCCAAGTAGTGCCACCTAGAGGAATTGCATAAACAAAACTGAATAACATTGTTTAGTTTCATATATTTATTCCTTACAGGTACAAAGTTATTATTATTGCAAGTTGGGGTTGTTGACTAATCCAAAACTAGTAATGGTTGAGAGAAGCAGTTGATGAGTTGGCACATACATGAGGTGTATAGTTGATGATATTGGTACATATTGATGATTGATTGTTGATGATTAGTTGACACATTATTGGTATATACTTGGTACATGGTTGGATGCACTTGTTTATGGTACAATTTGATTGCAGGTTGTTTGGCACAGGTTGGTGCATGTTGATGCACTTGTTTATGTTGACAGATTGATATCTGTTGAGGATTGTTGCCTCATCTCAGTTGGTGTTGAGAATGTAAGCTGAGTCTTGCATATAGAGATGGTGCTCTTGTATATTTTTACTCTATTAATTTGTTGTTGAAAAACCCCCGGATTGAAGTCCATAATAAAAAGAAAAATTGTACATACATCTTGTCTTCTTTGTGTTCCTTGTGGAGATGATTTGTTGATGATATGTTGCTAATATATGTTCCTGATATGTATTCACATCTAATTGATTATAAATGACAGAAATGAGTAATGAGAAAATGTTGAATGTTAACTAAGGAGTTTTTGTGTAAGAGGGAAGTTTTGGGAAAAAGATCCCCACAGTGATTCACCCCCCCCTCTAACTGTGGTAGGTGTGTCCAACATCCAAGAGAGTAAAAATATAAATGACCAAATTTTGGTCAATAGCCCCATAATTATTTAAAGTAGAAAATTTGTCGCGACAATAAATTACAGGTCGACCCTAAATTCAAATAAAGGAGGCACTTGGAAGAGTATAAATACATATCAAGAACCTCTCATTTAATAATGGAAGAAAGTGTGTTTTTGTAGTATGGAACTATCATAAGTGGGTCCACACTTGTTCTAGGAGGATTGGCGATATCAAGAAAGAAAATATGGCCTAGGATAAGGGATTTCAAGGAGAGAAAGGATATATTTTATTTTATCCATGGGATGTAGTGGAGAATGGCATAGATGTACACAAATCATAGTGAATAAAAGAGCAGATGTCCACAGGTTGACACTCGATGAATTGCAGATATTTTCCTTGATGAAGTTGAAAAAGGTTAATGAATATACTTTTTTGTTGATGTTGAAGTTGAAGAAGGTCTATTAGTCTGTGATATATGCATCAGGTTGTTTACATGATAAAGGTATGGTTGTTTATATGTCTTGAGATTTTCATCTTAATGTTATAGTATATTCCTTGAGGCATATCTTAAAGGATATTTGGCACATGGATAGAGATATATGTTGGTGATTTTTGGCATATGATTTGAGGTAAATTGTTTGTACATGATTTATGGTTTATCATGGATGTTATGGCACTTGATTGAGGCACATATTTGGTATATGGTTTGAGACATATCTTGGTGATGTTGGGAAAATGTTTTGAGAGATGTTCTTTGTGATATTGGCATATGGTTTTGATGATGATGATGTATTAGTATTAGTGACAGTTACAGTGACATGTTGATTATCAATGATAGTTACAGTGACAGGTTGATTATCAACAACAATGATAGGTTGATTATTGGTAACAGTTTTAGTGACAGGTTGAGTCTCCATTTATATTTCAGAGAGGTAGGAATTGGAAAGAAAAGGGGCTTGGAGCCTCCTTCTAGTCTTTGTTGGAGAATAAAGAGGGTCATATATTCCTTTAGGTTGGAGCCTATAAATCAGGGGGTTGGAGCCTCCTTCCAGTTGGAACTAGAAAATCTAAGGAGTTGTAGCTTCCTTCAGGTTGGATCCTGTAAACAGGGGGTTGATGCATCCTTCCAGGTGATGTTGGATAATTTTGAAAGTTGGTTCTTCCTATGAATTTAATCCTATGATATATTAAAAATCATTCTGTGGTTTTCTCCCATTTGGGTTTCCACGTAAAAATATCTTGTGCACTACGTATGATGTGATGTATTATTGGATGGAACTATTTGTATTTATATGTTCATGAGATATTAAATGAAATCATAAGTGATAAATTGTTGAAAATTTGATGTTTACACGTTCTAGTTGAAAGTGGTAAAAAGTGTTCAATATTGATTCACCCCCCCTTTGAGTATTGGTGAATATTCCAACAATTGGTATCAGAGAAGGTCCTTCAGAATCAGTCTAACCACTAGAAGGTAGATCATGGATTGCACTAAGAATGGAATGTTAGATCATGTTGTCATTGATTCCAAATGATTGATGTCAAAGGATTGATGTTAAAGGAACAATGTCTTCTCATGGTATATTAATGTAGTGATTGATGGATCATGTATTGACCTTGATGTCAATGGATTGATGTCAAGAGGAGTCATATTTGTATGCATAGATGAATATGGATCAATCAATTGTAGTCGAATTGATTTAAATATGACACATTATTGTCTTGTCATGGTTGTACAAACGGATGAACTCCAAAGTGGTCCCATTATGGTGAAATCCCTCACAGGAAGACTCTTTGCGGTGAAATCCAAAGGTCATGGTTGTACAAATGGATGAACTCCAAAGTGGTACCCTTATGGTGAAATCTCTCATGGGAAGACGCTTTGCGATGAACTTTAAAGCGGTCCCCTTATGGTGAACATGGATGATTTTAGGGGCTAAATTTCGCTCATGGGCTAATTTTCCATGGTTTTTCCAAAAACAAGATTCGCTATTTTAAAAACAATTCGCCCAAATTCTATAGGATAAAATTATTTTGCCTTAAAAATCGTCAAAATTTTATAAAAACTATATAAAATCCTTATAAATTTGAATATTTTTACAAAAATATCGTCAAACATTTATAGTTGGCATATGAAGGATTAGTAAGATTTGCCAAGGTTTCTACATTTTTATATAAATTTCAATCCTTAAAATCATCCCTAATGGTGAAAGCCTTCACAGGAAGATGCTTTGTGGTTGAGTTATCCTAGTAGTATGGTTAGATAACCCATGATTAATTATGGAATAATGAGATGAAGATCAATGAATTTGTCAGTGAAAATATCCTATATGGATAGTGCTTGTCAATCCATTTCCGATGGTATGTGTTATGTCACATAACTCCTCACAGTTTGAGATTTATGGCCTTATGAAGTTGGAGGACCCTCATATGTTGGCTTGAAGCCCCAAAAGGTCAAAGAAGTCAAAGTGCTTTCAAAGAAGAGATTATTTAAATAATAAAGTGAAGTGACAAAGTCAAGGAGGATTATTTAAATAATAAAGTGACAAAGTCAAAGAGGATTATTTAAATAATAAAGTGAAGTGACAAAGTCAAAGATGATTATTTAAATAATAAAGTGAAGTGACAAAGTCAAAGAGAATTATTTAAATAATAAAGTGAAGTGACAAAATCAAAGAGGATTGTTTAAATAATAAAGTGAAGTGACAAAGTCAAGGAGGATTATTTAAATAATAAAGTGACAAAATCAAAGAGGATTATTTAAATATTAAAGTGAAGTGACAAAATCAAAGAGGATTATTTAAATAATAAAGTGAAGGAGGATTATTTAAATAATAAAGTAAATGAAGAACTTTCTAATTATGGAAAGTGGTTATAATAAGATTAACCTTAAAATGAGGAAAATGGGTTAAGTAGTCAAGTGGCTATTGGATACATGGACAAGTGGAAAATTAGGCAAAGTTGGACATAGGTGACTATGTGGACAAAGTGGCCTAGAAGATTCTTCTAAGGAAGCTACTTAGAGAGTATAAATAAGAGGCAAGGGTCTCTTGTGAAAACCATCTCTTGAGCATAGCTTGAAGATCTATTCTGAGTAAGAGAGGGATTGCAAGTTATCATGGATGCCAATGGAGACTTGAGTGTGAGATGATACCATGTTCTTGAAGTTTGAAGCAAGTTCCATATCTGCATTCCATGGGCTCGGATCTACCATAGAAACTTTGTTATGGTTACATAGTTGTCTTGATGAATATTCTTTCTTATTGTATGGTGAATGCTTAAGTCATTTTTGGTATGGTTGTTGTGATATGGTTATGTTGGTTGATTGATAGAGTGAAAGGAACTATTATGGTTTAGTACTGATACAATTTCCATAGTATATTGGTTGCTTATACATGATTAAGTATCATTTATATTGTATGGTTGAGGAGCATGAGTAAGTTGTGGGAGATCATAGATGTGTTTTGATTAGTTATGGTTCAAATTGGACAATGAAAGACATAAGTAGATGTGACTGAAGGCGTTTTGCACTACTAACAGGTCGTGTACCTGTTGACAGATTGATATCTTTTGAGGATTGATTCCTCTTCTCAGTTGGTGTTGAGTTGTGTAAGTTGAGTCTTGCATTGTAGAGATGGTTCTCTTATGGAGTTGTAACTCTATTCAGTTGTTGTTGATAACCGAAGGATTGTAGTTCGTAATAAAAAGAAAAGTGTACATACATCTTGTGTTCTTTGTGTTCCTTGTGGTGATTACTTATTGGTGATATTTGTTGTTGGTATATGTTGTTGATGTATGTTCACATTTAACTGGTTATAAATGACAACAATAAGTAATGAGTAAATGGTTATCGCTAACTAAGGAGTTTTTGTGAAGGAGAAGTTTTAAAAAGACCCCTACACTGATTCACCCCCCCTCTCAGTGTGGTCGGTGTGTCCAACATGGAACACCAATGTTTGATGGTAAGAATTATTCCTTCTGGAATAGAAGGATGAAAACATTTTTTCAAGCACAGGGATTTGATGTCTGATAATCAGTAGTAGACAGATACAAGGCACCTACCATTCCCGCAAAAAATAAAGATGGAAAGAAACTCAATGAAAAAAATATGAAGGACAAAAATTATATTCTGAATGGCCTGGTTGATTCAATATATGTCAAGGTTATGCATTGCAATTATGCGAAGTATCTTTGGGAAAAACTTCAAAATGTCTTCAAATAATATGCCAAAGTAAAAGGGGCCAAGTTTCAAACTTATAAAGGTCAATTTGAACAACTAAAAATGAAGGAAGATGAAGATATTGTATCTTATGTTTTGTGAGTTGATGAAATAGTGAATGTTATTAAAGTATTAGGAAAAGAAAGTAAAAAACCAATGATTTTTCAAAAGATATTAAGGTCTCTTCCAATGAGACTTGATCCTAATATTTCAACCCTAGAAAAAATAGCAGATCTTGCTATGTTGAGCATGGACACGTTACATGGAATCCTTACAGCTTATGAAATGAGAATGGAGCAGGATAATCCATCCAAGAAGGAATCAATTTTCAAATCATCCAAGAATACATAAGAAGAATAAAAATATAAAGATAGATTGTAGTTGTAGTGATGATTCAGATTAAGGTGCAGAAATGGCCAAATTTGTAAGGAAGTTAAAGAGAGGAACTGGTAAGTAAAAAGGTAAGATTTCTTTAAAATGTTTTTAGTGTGGTAAAATAGGTCATTTTCTTATAAATTTCCTTATTCTAAGAATAAATAGAATGATGAAGAAGAAGCCCCCAAGAAAGAAAAGAAAAATTAGAAAGGAGACAAGAAAATAAACAAAAATAAATTCTTCGAGAAAAGCCTCTACTTAAGAGAAGAAAGTTACTCATCGGATGAGGATGGTGATAGTGACAATGAATCAGCAGGAGTACTCTTTATGGCATTAGAAAATGATGAAGAAGATTACGAAGAAAAAGGTGAAGTAGATCTTGAAGCAGAACTAATCAGCTCCCTAAGTGAGCTAAAAAGAGAAAGGAAGAAAAAAAGTCACTCAAGTAAGAATTGATCAAGTTGAAGGAGGGTTCTCAAATTCCCAACTCTAAATAAGTCTAGAAGATGATTTTTAAATCTAAATATTCAAGTAGAATAAGCCAAAAGGATTAAAGAAACACTCAAAAATCATTGGAATAAAAGAACAAAATGAAGGAAAGCTTGGAAACAAAAATAGTCTCACTAAGGAAGGAACTCTAGAAGAAAGACATCCAATATAATGACACCAAAATATTGGATGAAATCATTAGCAGTCAAATGCCACATTATGACAAGTTTGGACTAGGATACAAACAAATGCATATTGAGAAGGGTTTGAACTCCATAATGACAGAAAATGAAGAAGAACAAATAAGTTATGCATAAGTCATCAAAGGTCCCATCAAGAAGGAATAATGTTTCTTGGAAAAGGAAAATGAAAGTTGGATTTATCACAAAAGAATGGGTCACATGAACTTTGACAATATTGTCAAAATCAACAAAAAGGAAGCAGTAAGAGAAATGCCTGAAATTTCAAAATGAGCCAATACTTTGTGCAAGCACTGTCTGCATGGAAAACAAACAAGATATGAGTTAAGAACAAATTAATACTATACAAAAAAACAATGGATATTGTACATACTGATGAGAAAAAAAGGGTTGAATGGAGAATGGTACCCATGCTTCTTATTGATGATTTTAAAAGAATGACTGCAGTTTTCTTTCTCAAGAAAAAGTCAGAGGCATTTGAATGTTTCATGATATTCACAGAGATGGTTGAAAATGAGACTAATTTTAAAATCAATTGATTGAGATAAGACAATGGAGGTGAGTTCACATCAAAATAATTCATGGAATTTTGTGAAGATCATGGAATAAAAAGGCAATTCTTGGCGGCTAGGACACCTTAGAAAAATGGAGTTGTTGAAAAGAAGAGAAAAAATGTAGAAGATATGGCTAGAACCATGTTGAAATATTCCAAGTTGGGTAATGTCTTTTGGGTACAAGAAGTACATACAATAGTTCATATATTGAATAGAGGAATTCTTAGAAGTAATAGTGACAAGACTCCATATGAGCTATGGAAGGGAAGACCAGTGAACATTAAACACTTTAGAGTGTTTGGAATCAAATGCTACATAAAAAGAGAAGATAACATGATGGGAAAATTTCACTCTCGAGTTGATAAAGGCATATTAGTTGGATAATCAAGAAAAATCAAGGCATACAAATGTTACAACCTAATATGCAACATAATAGTGGAAAGAATCAATGTAAATATTGATGAAAAAAATGTGTTGAATACCATAGAAGAGAGAAAAATTTAAAAAGAATACAAAGAAAAAGAAGAAGAGGTAGAAGAACAAGAAGAGAAGCATCCATAAGCAAAACAAGAAGAAAATGACCAAAAAGATTTTAATATACCTTCTAGGACACCTCACTATAAGTTTCAAAAGAATCATCCACTACAACAAATTAATGGAGATAAAAATGAAGGAATAGAAACAAGAGGAAGAAAACAGGTGCGTACACCAGAAAAGATACATGTAGCACTACTATCCACAGTTGAACCCAGTAGTTTTGAGGAATATAGAAATGATTAAATTGGATCAAGGCCATGGAAGAAGAACTGAATCAAATAGAGAAAAATGAGACATGGGAACTAGTTCCAAGGCCTAATGAAGAAAATGTGATTGGTACAAAATGGGTGTTCAGAAACAAACTAAACGAAGATGGAAAAGTAACCAGAAACAAGGAAAGGATAGTATGAAAAGGATATGCTCAGGTTGAAGGAATATATTTTGAGGAAACTTTTTCTCTTGTTTCCAGAATGGAAGCAATCAAAATGATCTTGGCCTATACATGTTCCAAAAGTATCATACAATATCAGATGGATGTAAAATGAGTATTTATAAATGGAGAATTAGAAGAAGAAGTCTACATTGAATAACCAAAAGGGTTTCTACTACCAGAAATAGAATATTATGTTTTCATATTGAAGAGAGTTATGTATGGACTCAATCAATACCCTGGATCATGGTATTCAAGATTTCACAAGTACTTACAGTAATAAGGATTCATAAATTGTAATGTAGATAACGATCTCTACATAAAAGTGGATCGTGACAACACATTTATCATTGAAGTATATCACTACTACATATGACCCAATTTTCCATGGTTTTTCGTTGCTATTGCCACACATATCCATCGCACTTTCCATGAAAGCAAAGACTATTTTTCGTGGAACTTTTGTCGTCGCTATATCCATGAACCATTTATTCATGGAAATAGCAATGAAATAATCCCTCCATGTGTCATCATCCTCAAGATAATTTTACCTTATAAAGTGTGGAAATAGTGATGAAACTTTGTCGCAATAGGGATGAAAAACTGTGCCAAAGTAAAAAACTTACCAACGGATTACGACGCAGATGCCATATGTGCGATGGAAAAGTGTGGAAAGTTGTGATGAAAAACATGGCAATAGCGACACAAATGTTTGGCAAAGAAAAAATTTAAGAAGCAGATGCTATATGTGCGGCGCAAAACCATGGCAAAGTGCGACGAACTTTCGTCGATATTTCCACGCTTCCTTTAGGTTTAAAAAAAAAAATCTACATGAGAAGCTGGATGGTTGGGATTAGTGATTGACCCATAATCAATATTTTCATGTGTGATTCACCCTTCAAAGGGTTTCTTATGTGAGAAGGGATTATCAGAGGGTGTTTTGTGACTTATTAGGTGTCTTTATTAGTGGACCAAAAGGGAAACCCAAGGCACCTTGGGATGAAGGGGAAGATAAAATACATTCCCTTGAATTAATGGTTTTAATTGAGATATTGGGGCTCTGAACTAGAGGTCAAAAACAATTTTGTAGGGGTATCCCAGGGGGACAATATGGGAGATGTGTTTTTTTTAAATATATCACTATGCTTGTGAGAGTGGTCCAACCCTTTACTTATCCACTTCAATGCACTCACAACCATTAATCAATATTAATATAGACTGGTCACAATAATTACCTTGAATATCAAATTTAACCTATTAATGTGAAGGGATAATCATAGCATGAGGTTAAA
>ML818258.1:196241-229675 GCA_009831015.1 Picea engelmannii | reverse complement strand
AAACATAAATACTTAGTTAAGGGTGATATAATAAAATATGAATAAACTTTACAAGCATGCTACTGTGGTTTCCTTATTCATTTTATTTACCTGTGTGGCTGGGGAGAGAGGAGTCTGGCCCAAGATTTTTCTATATTCAATCACACTTTTAAAACTGTGCTTGTAACCAAGATTTAGGTCCTCCTCGGTGGCAGCAGTGTTGAACATATTTAACTGCAATGCATAACACCATTAAAAATACCAATAACAAAAACATATATTTGTTCACTACTGTTAAATAAATATTAACCACAATTAATCATTTAAATCTTACAATTCGGGATTTTAGTTTTCCATAGCCACCCTAGCCTAGTTTATGATGCCCGTCTTTTTCCACTCTGGCCTTGGTTGCTTTGGAGGTTTCTGGTAGCCTACATATGGAATTTTTGAAAAAAAATAGATATCAGAATTGTTACTTAAAACAGGAAAGAAAAACATAAATGATCATATTTCACTAATAATATGACATGTGTTGTACCTTGCTTGACCAGCTCGTGGATGTCTTCCTTGTTTTTTAAACACATTCTCCTTTGCATCCTCTATCAGGGCCTTCCACTCTTTCTCCAAAACCATGGGAGGGTGCTCATGCTTGAGGTCTAATTGCAATTTCTCCCTATACTGGGCCCTAGTATATTTTAAATTCTCGTCGGCTAACTTTGTAACCACTTTCTTGTTGAAAGTGTTTCCGAACAAGTATACCACGTGGTCTATTAAATCATATTTGTTTTTTCTATCTTGGCCATTCCACCATGTGCGAATGGTGGGGCCAAACAACTCCAATGATTTGTCATTTAAGTTTCTATAGAAAACATTGTTTCCTGCAGAAACGTGTTATCCATTAATTTATAATAATCTCAACAAATGTCAATTTCAATTTCATGAAAAAAATGAATCAATTAATTAACAATTACCTGCAATATTCTGAATCTTGATTGGAACACATGTGTCATCCACCAAAAAGGTGACATCTAGTGATCAAGTGATTTTAATTCGTTCTGCTCCATGAAAAATAGTTTCCTCTCCATCTACAATATGTTCCTCTATGGAGTCATGTGGAGTCCCAGGATCTGGCTCATCATGCTCCGGTGTGTCATGCTGGTAAAAATCATTGCGCTCATCAATGGATTTGAGGGGAACCTCAGGAGGCTCTAAAAGCCTCACTTTCACTTTGCTATGTCGACATTTGTTTTGCATTGGACCATCACTACTACCTATAGAAGTTGCAGGTTCCCGGCGCATGGGGTTTAAAAACTCGTACAAATGGGAAACTTTAATTTATCAGATCATATAGAAAATTGAAAAAAAAAATGGATATGAAATTGTCAAAGATGATTAAAATATGTGAAGATGCCACTTACCCCAAAATTAGTTATTGTATTTTGTAGCTCTACAATTCTTGACCTGTCCTCCTGTGTCAGGGGTTTTTTGCTAAGCAAACCTAGATATTCTATGTTAGACTTCTTCAAGGCCTTCGTTACAATTATCATTGGGTCAATGGAATAAAATATTTCATCCTCATCAATATCCTCAGTGGGAGCCTTCCCACGTTGACCATGCCACAATACATTGATGAATAAAATTAATGAGATGAACTTTAACATTTGAGAAATTTAGTTATTGTAGTCATAAGTTATTACTATATTTAACATTTACCTATTGAGGCACAGTGGGTGCCTTTCCACAATCACCCTGGACATATGTAGTGGGTGATTTTTAGACATGGTCACCCTAGACAGAAGTTGACACAATAAATTAATCAACAAAAGTTATGAAATTCACCTGTAACATTTAAAAAATGAAATATTGGAGTAATATCAGAAAAAACAATAATGAAATTTCAGAAATTTAGTTGTAGTCATAAGTTGTTACTGTATTTAACATTTACCTGGTGAGGCACAGTGGATGCCTTTCCATGGTCACCCTAGACATATGTAGCGAGTGATTTTCTGCCACGATCACCCTGGACAGATGTTGACACAATAAATCAATCAACAAAAGTTATGAAATTCACCTGTAACATTAAAAAAATGAAATATTGCAGTAATATCAAAAAAAAAATAATGAAATTTGGCACAAACCCCCACCTCAGCGCGGTTTGCTGACCTCCCAGTCTTCGGATATTTCAAATCCCCGAGACAAAATGGCTCTCTGATTCCTGACTGGAATCCAATGATCAGTTCCACAGGTCCTTACTCCCACTAGCCCTTGTGCGAAACTAGAACTGAGCACTAGCTCCCTTACCCACATGACCACGGCATAATAACGGGTGTAACAATAGTGCCTCGCACTTTGCATTATCAGGGATGTTGGTGTATTATGACCCAACGCTCCAAACCCCGAAACCCAAAACCTGACAAGGGTCAAATCAAGCACTAGCCCGTGCGCTCGTGCGTCTGATATGAACTTCCACTAGGGACTCGGTCCCCACTCCCGCACACTTCGAGACTTCGCATATCGACGAATTAACCGACAACTACTCCTTTCTCTATATCCCTATATTCGATTCCTGAAATGAAATTGATAACCACCTTTTACTAGGATCCTACGATCCAGATCTCCCCCTGACTTTTCGCGATTCGAGGATTCGCAACTATTGACCCCGAGTAAGTGACTTCTCTTCGCCCGAATTCTGAAATGACAAAATTCAAGCCTAATATTAATGACTCTCATTGATCCATATCCAATGGCCACTACTCCTCCTGAGCTTCTTTGCTAAATAACTATTAGCTTTATCCTCCTTGCTATTTGACAAGATCTAACAGCCCATGGAAGTTCGTCAATCCTTCCCCTAAGCGGTTCCACTGTCCATCCCAACTTCAAATGATTCTTCGCCAAACACTCCAGCGTCGACCCTTCTGAGATTTCTTTCTTCCGAGTGACCTCGATCCTCGTCCCCTTTTGAACTTTTCCAAAGGTTCTCTCCTTCTTGAGCTTAATCTTGCAAACTCAAGGACTTCTAGGGGATTCTTGCTCGCACTCCTTGCGGCATCCACAATAAATTCCAGTTATTGAAGCTCCAAACCTGTGAACTCCTCTTGCAACAGTAGTTTGTCAACTACTCTCCAGATTGATAAGTCTAAGACTTCAACCAGCCTATGCATGCCTTGCATGACTCTATTGATATGAGAACAACATTCTCTCCCTAGAGTTTTTCTGAGATAAAAACTCAAAACTTCGTCAACGCACACCTTGTGGACGTTCACTGGACTCCTTACATGAATTCTCAGGAAGAGAAACAATTGAAACTCATTCTTCTCTTCTCATAGAATTCATACACTCAACATGAAATCATGATCACATACACACATATCATTGAAAAAAAATGCATAAAAAAGAGTATAAGCAAAACTGTAAACATGCATTCAACAGATGTAAACAATTACCATGAGAACGCCATGAAATGGAATCAAAACATTCTTGTATTAATTCCAGTTCTCCTATACATGATTCAGTAGCAACATCTTATCTTCTTTCCTCTGATCCCCTATTCTTACTCATACAATTCAGAATACCCTACAATGATACAAGCGAGGGTGTCTTTTATGATTTTTCCCTCCTACATCTCAAACTATCTCATCAGAATTAAAAGATACAACTACTTTATATTCAATACAATTAAATGCCTCCTTATCTGACAGATGAGAGAAATGCTCATGATCTATTTACAATCTCCAAAACAAAAATGCAAATATATATCCTAGCTATTACATTAACATCTCCTCGTTTAAAATTCAAACCGTTCTCCAAAAAGTGTGTTGGTGCAAACCCAATTGTCTCCCATCTTTGCGCTTGCTTTGCTGGCTTGCTTACGATGCTCCTGCATCATACTCCTCTGTCTATAAAATTCATGAAATCCTATTCATGAGCCCCTGTAGTGTCTTTCCATGTCTTTGGACATCTTCTTCTCTCTCCCAACTGGAATCTTCAATCAGGTGTTCTTTCCATTTCACCAGATATTCAAAATATGTATTTCTCCAGGTCTTCTTCCCAACTCTCTGGTCAATTATCTTTTCCATCTGTGTCTTTTCAGATACAAGCATCTATTTGACCCACTGGACTTCCTTTTGATCCTCTGATATCTCTACTTCATCTGCCCTATAAGGATACAGATCGACGATGTTGAATATGGGTGATATTCCTACCCCATGTGGAAATTCTATCTCATAAGCGTTTGTCTCAAACTTTATTATGATCTTGCATGGTCCAATTTTCTTCATCTTCATCTTATTATATGTTCCCCTTGGGAACCTTTATTTCTCGAGATGCACTAGAACCAAATCACCTACTTCAAACTGAACTTTCTCCTATGTTGATCTGCTCAACGCTTGTATTCCTGGTTGGAATTTTTTAATCACTCTCTAACTTTACTGTGGAGCTCCTGCATTTCTACTGCAAAACCCTCTACACTAGCACTTATGAATTTACTCTACTCCAAGTCCCTCAACTCAGATACTCCTCTCGTCTACATTCCATACATTATCTGGAATGGGCTATGTTCTGTACTCCTATTTGGTGAATCGTTATATGCAAATTCCGCTTGTGACAGAATCTGATACCACTGACTGCAATGTTCGGCTACCAAACTTCTCAACAAATATCCCAAACTTTGATTCACTACCTCAGTCTGTCCATCTATCTGAGGGTGATATGTTGAGATCAAAGATAAATTAATCCCCAACTTCTTCCATAGTGTCCTCCAAAAATGACCAACAAATTTGGTATCCCTGTCCGAAACAATACTCTTGGGTAAGCCATGAAGTCTAACAACTTCTTTGAAAAACATGTTTGCAATGTGAGTTGCATCACTGGTTTTCTGACATGGAATGAAATGTGCCATTTTAGAAAATTCGTCAACTACCACGAATATGGAATCACAACCCCTCTGTGTCCTTGGCATTCCTAACACAAAATCCATGCTTATCGCATCCCACAGCCTCTCTAGTATTATCAATGGCTTATACAACCTTGTATTTTTCCTCTTCCCCTTTGTGTGCTAGTAAATTCTACACCTGTTCACGAATTTCTTGACATATGTCCTCATCCCTGGCCAATAGTATGACCCATTCAGTTGTGAAAATGTCTTGTCATGGACGAAGTGTCCAGCCAATCCTCCACTATTCTTTTCCTTCAGAAGGTTCTCCCCCATAGAACTCTTCAAAATACACAATTGATTTCCTTGGAACAACAGACCATCCTAAATCAAATATTCAGTCCATTGGCTTCTGTCTCTGAGAACTATATTCTCACATGCTTCATAAGACTCTTTAAAATATGAATCATCCCTGTACATATCCTTAAGGTTATCAAAACCTAAGGTCTTCACTCTGAAATCCTACAGAATCAAACATTTCCTGCTCAAAGCATCAACAACTTTGTTAGCAGTTCCAGAAATGTGCTTTATAACAAAAGTAAATTTTTTCATATATTCAACCCATTTTGCATGCTTCTGGTTCATTTTCTCCTGTCGAGTTATGAATTGTAAAGCATGGTTTTCGATGTACAAGACAAAATCCTTTGGGACCAACTAATGCCTCCACTTCTTCAGCGCTTGTATGACTGCGTAAAATTCTTTGTCATACGTGGAATATTTCAGTTTAGCCTCATTCAGCTTCTCACTGAAGTATGCAATTGGCCTATTGTCTTGACTTAAGACTGCTCCAATCGCAAATCCACTTGCGTCACATCTGACTTGGAATATTTTGTTGAAATTTGGTAGAACCAGAACTGGTTGTCCAGTTATTTTCTCTTTCAGCAACTTAAAACGTTTTTATGCTTCCTCTGTCCAATGAAAAGATTTGTGTCTTTTCTTGATTGTGTCCATCATCGATGCACATATCCCGCTAAAATTCCTGATGAATTTCCTTTAAAAACCATCCAATCCATGGAAGCTTATGACTTCAAAGATATTCCTGGGTGATGGCCAATCCTTGATCTCTTTTACCTTTTCAGGATCCATTTTCAACTCATTAGAAGAGATCACGAACCCCAAATAAATGAGTTTTGATTTCATGAAAGATGATTTCTTCAAATTTATCAGCAATTTATCTTGCTATAAACTCCTCATTACGATAGTTAAATGCTTCAGATGTCCCCCTTCAGTCTTATTGAAGATCAGTATATCATCAAGATACACGATTACAAACTTTCTGATGAAATATTTCAAGACTTTATTCATCAACCTCATGAAAGTACTGGGTGCATTTGTCAAGATGAATGGCATGACAATCCATTCATGCAACCCTTCATTTGTCTTGAATGTTGTATTCCATTCATCACCTTCCCTCATTTTAATCTGATGATACCTGCTTTTCAAATCAATCTTTGAAAAAAAAAAATCTCCACTCAAGCAATCCAATAAGTCATCCATCCTGGGTAAAGGAAATCTATACCTGATGGTGATTTTTTTTATAGCTCTCAATTCAGTACACATTCTCCAGCCACCATCCGTTTTTGGACTTAACACTGTTGGTACAACGCATGGACTCAAGATTTCTCTAAACAATCCTTTTTCCATCAATTCATGGACTTGCTTCTTAACCTCTTCATTCTCCTATGGCGTCAATATGTATGCTGCTTTGTTTGGTAAACTCCTGGTATAAGGTCAATGTGATGGCTTATACTTTTGATAGGTGGCAATGAACAAGGTAAATCATGCACCACTATATCAACAAATTCCTCCAGCAATTCTTGAATTTCCTTCGATAGATCATCTATCTTGGTACTTGTCAGAATGACTCTGGGTTTTCTCACCACAAAAAACTGCATGTCTTCTTCTTTATTGAATTCATCAAGAAGTTCCTTCCCACTCATGAGAAGTATAGTATTGCTCACCTCTATTTTTACCTCCTTGTCCTTAATTGGAAGCAACATATGCATCCTACCATTCTTCTCTAAGGTAAATGTGTTCTTTCTCCCATCATGAAAAACATTTATGTCATATTTCCATGGTCTCCCCAACAAAATATGACAGACATCCATGGGAATAACATCGCATAAAATTTCATCCTTATATCCCCATATCTTAAATTCAACTAAGCATTGGTTAGTGATAGTTACCTGATGTCCTTTTTGTAACCATGAGACCTTGTATGGGATCGAATGTGCAACAATCTCCAATTCCAGCTTCTCCACCATTTCTATGGATACTAGATTATTTGTTCTTCCACTATCCACTATCACCTTGCATACCCTATCCTTGGTCTTGCAAGCAGTTCGAAACAAACTGTTCCTCTGGATTGGATTTTCTGCTTCCTTTTCTAGCTTCAAGAGAATTTTCCTCATCATTAAGGATCTTGCACCTTCTGCATCTTTTTCCTCAACATTTCGCCTCTATGCTTATGAAATGTTAGCTTCTCCTCCTCCATCTCTTTTTCTGTCAAGACATTCAAAGGATTTGTGTTCGATCGTTCCACAGGAAAAACATTTTATCTCACCCCCTCTACTTCTTCCTCTCCCTCTAGCTCGAGGAAAAGTATTTCTATCAACATATTGTCTCCCCTGTGAACTTCCTCCTCTTTCAGAGTGAGTGTGAGGTTTCTCCTCTTCATCCTTGGGTTTTTGCACTCTGTCTTAGGCAATTTATTTTCCTCTACTCTGACTTCAACCTTTGTCTCTTTGACTTTTCTTTCAGGCCAATTTTTCCTCGGCCTTTGAAGCCATTTGATAAGCATCTTCCACATTCCTGATGGTCAGCATTCTTATTTCATTCTGAATCTCCTATCTCAAGCCATTCAGGTATCTGGCGACCTTCTCATCATTACTCTCACGATGACCTACTCTAATTTTCAATTTGTAGAACTCTTCATTGTATTCCTTCACTGTCATTCCTTTCTGTCTCAAATTTTGCATCCTCCGAAACAGACTAATTTGGTAATCCCTGGGTATTAATTTGTCTTTCATCTTTGCTACCATTCTATCCTATCTTTTGATTATTTGCTTGCCTTTGCAACGTCTATCCGTCTGCAGTTCATCCCACCACAGTGCTGCATGCCCTTTAAGTCTAGTAATGACATGTTTAACTTTCTTATCTTCCTCTACATCCTCATAGTCGAAGTATTTGTCCAGAGCTCTAACCCAATCTAGTAACTCCTCAACGTCTAAGTTGCCTTCATACATTGGAATGTCCATTTTTTCCCTGGCCCCTATTCTTTCAACAGCTCGGAATAGACATTCTTCTACAGCGTCTTCAGCTGCAACTTCTTCTTCTCTAGCTCCAGCCTCATTTTCTCTGTCAGCCTCGCTGACGTCTCCAACATCAATTATTCATCTCTGTGTTGTCTCCATGGCATGCAATCGAGCAAGAAGTTCTTTCATTTATCTTTCCATGACTAGATCGGGCATAACTCTTTCTCTCCTTCTGGGCATCATTGCTTCAAATCTGTTCATGTAGAATTTGAATCTCAACTACCCCCTGTCTCTTCTCACCTACAGAAACAAATATAGTAGGCTATGATACCACCTAGCGCAAACCCCCACCTCAGCAGGGTTTGTTGACCTCCCAGTCTTCGGATCTTTCAACTCCCCAAGCCGAAATGGCTCTCTGATTCCTGTTTGAAATCCAACGATCAATTCCATAGGTCCTTACTCCCACTAGCCCCTCTATGAAACTAGCACTGAGCGCTAGCTCCCTTACCCATGTGACCATGACGTAACAATGGGTGTAACAATAGTGCCTCGCACTTCACATTATTGGGGATGTTGTTGTATTACAACCCAATGCTCCAAACCCCGAAACCCGAAACCTGACAAGGGTCAAATCAAGCACCAGCCCTCGTGCTCGTGCATCCGATATGACCTTCCACTAGGGACTGGGTCCCCACTCCCGCACACTTTGGGACTTCGCGTACCGGAGAATTAACTAAAAGCTACTCCTTTCTCTATCTCCCAATATCTGATTCCTGAAATGAAATCGACGGTCACCCTTCACTGGGATCCTACGATCCAGATCTCCCCCTAAATTTTCACGATTTGGGGATTTGCAACTCTTGACCCCGAGTCACTGAATTCTCTTCGCCCAAATTCCAAAATGACGAAATTCAAGCCTGAGATTAACAACTCTCATTGATCCAGATCCAACGACCACTACTCCTCCTGAGCTTCTCCGTCGAATAACTCGTGGCATTATCCTCCTTGTTGTTTGACAATATCTAATAGCCCATGGAAGTTCATCACTCCTTCCCCTGAGCGGTTCCACCGTCCATCCCAACTTCAAATGATTCTTCACCAAACACTCCAGCGTCAACCCTTCTGAAATTTATTTCTACCGGGTGACCTCGATCCTCATCCCCTTTTGAACTTTTAAAAAGGTTCTCTCCTTCCTGAGCTTAATCTTGCAAACTCAAGGACTTCTAGTGGATTCTTTCTCACACTCCTTGTGGAATCCACAATAACTTCCAGTTATTGAAGCTCCAACCTTGTGCACTCCTCTTGCAACAGTAGTTTGTCAGCTACTCTCCAGGTTGATAAGTCTGAGACTTCAACCAGCCTGCGCACACCTTGCACAACTCTGTTGATATGAGGACAACGTTCTCCCCCCCCAGATTTTTTCCGAGATAAAAAATTAGAACTTCGTCAACACACACCGTGAGGACGTTCACTGCAATCCTTGCAGGAATTCTCAGGAAGAGAAACAATTGAAACTCATTCTTCTCTTCTCACAGACTTCATACACTCAACATAAAATCATGAGCATATACTCACATAGCATTGAAACAAAATGCATAACAGAGACTATAAGAAAAACTGTAAACATGCATTAAACAGATGCAAACAATTACCATGAGAACACCATGAAATAGAATCAAAACATTCTTGTATTAATTCCAGTGCTTCTATACATGATTCAATAGCAAGAACTTATCTACTTTCCTCTGCCCTCCTATTCTTACTCATACAATTCAGAATACCCTACAATGATACAAGCGAGGGTGTCTTTTACGAGTTTTCCCTCCTACATCTCAAACTATCTCATCAGAATTAAAAGCTACAACTACTTTATATTCAATACAATTAAATGCCTCCTTATCCAACAGATGAGAGAAATGCTCATGATCTGTTTACAATCTCCAAAACATAAATGCAAATATATCTCCTAGCTATTACATTAACATCTCCTCATTTGAAATTCAAACCGTTCTCCAAAAAGTGCATTGGTGCAAACCCAATTGTCTCCCATCTTTGCGCTTGCTTTGCTGGCTTGCTTACGATGCTCCTGCATCAAAATTTCAGAAATTTAGTTTTTGTAGTCATAAGTTGTTACTGTATTTAACATTTACCTGGTGAGGCACAGTGGGTGCCTTTTCACGGTCACCCTAAACATATGTAGCGGGTGATTTTCTGCCATGGTCACCCTGGACAGAAGTTGACACAATAAATCAATCAACAAAAGTTATGAAATTCACCTGCAACATTAAAAAAATGGAATATTGCAGTAATATAAAAAAAAAAAAAAAAATTCTGAAATTTAGTTGTTGTAGTCATAAGTTGTTACTTTATTTAACATTTACCTGCTGAGGCACATTAGGTGCCTTTCCATGGTCACCCTGGACATATGTAGCCTGTGATATCTCATGGTCACCCTGGATAGATGTTGACACAATAAATTAATCAAAAAGAGTTATGAAAGTAATTGTAACATTAAAAAAATGAAATATTGCAGTAATATCAGAAAAAAATAATGAAAAATGAAATATATGCAGTAAAAACTTGAAATATTGCAGCGATAAATTGTAACAATGATTGATCAAAGGTTGAGTTGAATGGTATGTAATATATTTACCCCCATAGTTGCACCCCCCCCCATCTATTCGATTTAAGTTGTAATCGATCAACAACTCTTCACCTGGAACTATTGTTTTTGTTGCACATACAAATATACAATTTCCTTCGCGTCCCTCAAATATGCAATTCAGTTTCTTAGTTGTTGCCACTGATCGTGTACTATTTATAAAGCCCGCAATGTTTCCAGTAGCTTTTGGCCTTCCATCAATATACATATTTTCCTCTTTATTTTGATTGCTATCTACAAGTTGTATATAATTTGTGACAACTCTGTATCTTTGCATACTTCGCATATATCGGACCAACATCAACCAGTGATTGTATTTGTATAATGGTCTGACATACTCCATCAATTCAGTTACAGTGCCATAGCTGACCTTTATACCATCCATGGAAAATAACCCCAATCCATGTAAGGACGAAGGAGCAATGTGATACATCCTCCCATTGATGAAGTAATCTGTGTCCACTTCAGGTAGCTCCTTAGCTTCCCATTGTTGCACTAGATGTTTATACCTCAAGGGAAACTCAATGTCACCTATGCTC
This sequence comes from Picea engelmannii, assembly GCA_009831015.1. Classification (NCBI taxonomy): domain Eukaryota; kingdom Viridiplantae; phylum Streptophyta; class Pinopsida; order Pinales; family Pinaceae; genus Picea; species Picea engelmannii. The sequence goes on along the minus strand of ML818258.1, from coordinate 218,311 downwards.
TCAGCATCATCATTACATGACCTTCCATTGGCAATAAAAAATTGCATGCGTATAAGAATTTTTTTCCTTACCTTTTCAGATCTAGTTGATCTAGAATCGATAGATCTAGTACAACACGTCTCACTTTCAAACTCTCTTAGTATATCTTGATCATCACTTGAGGAAGATAGATCCGACAGATACCCATTTGGTGGTACCTACACTCGTTAAAACAAGAAGATAAGTTATCGTGCCAATATATGTTTATGGTACCAGCATAGTTGCATATAGTTGCAATATAGTTGCATATAGTTGCATAAGTTGCATTGTTGCATAAAGTTGCATATAGTTGCATAAGTTTCATTGTTGCATAAAGTTGCATATAGTTTCATATTGTCACTAAAAAACATGATAAGTTGCATTGTTGCATATAGTTGCATAGTTGCATATAGTTGCATATTTGCATATAGTTGCATATGAAATTGTTGCAATATAGTTGCAGTTGCATATAGTTGCATATAGTTGCAATATAGTTGCATATAGTTGCATAAAGTCGCATAAAGTCGCATAAAGTTGCATATAGTTGCATAGTTTCATATTTGCATATTTGCATATAGTTGCATAGTTGCATAGTTGCATAGTTGAATATAGTTGCATAAGTTTCATTGTTGTATAAAGTTGCATATAGTTGCATATTGTCACTAAAAAACATGATAAGTTGCATTGTTGCATATAGTTGCAATATAGTTGCATATAGTTGCATAAAGTCGCATAAAGTTGCATATAGTTGCATAGTTGCATATTTGCATATTTGCATATAGTTGCATAGTTGCATATAGTTGCATATTTGCATATAGTTGCATACGAAATTGTTGCAATATAGTTGCATATAGTTGCATAGTTGCATATAGTTGCTTATAGTTGCATAAGTTATATATAGTTGCAATATAGTTGCAATATAGATGCAAATAGTCACTAAAAAACATGATAAGTTGCATTGTTTCATATAGTTGCGTAGTTGCATATAGTTGCATACAAAATTGTTGCAATATAGTTGCATATAGTTGCATAAGTTGCATTGTTGCATAAAGTTGCATATAGTTGCATAGTTGCATATAGTTGGATAAGTTGCATATTTGCATATAATTGCATAGTTGCATATAGTTGCAATATAGTTGCATATAGTTGCATAAGTTGCATATAGTTTCATTTTTTCATAAAGTTGCATATAGTTGCATATAGTTGCATAGTTGCATATAGTTGCATATTTGCATATAGTTGCATACAAAATTGTCATATAGTTGCATATAGTTGCATAAGTTGCATATAGTTGCATAGTTGCATAAGTTGCATATAGTTGCATAGATGCATAAGTGATAGGGTTGTTGTGTTTATAGAGTTTTGAGCTTCAATCTCTTTTCTCCCATGCATTTATCTCCTTACCATTTGCACAAGCCCTATTGGATTATGTCTTTGTGATGAGTAGTTCATTTATAGTTCATTTATATTTGCACAAGTCCAACGATAAGCTGCATATAGTTGCATAAGTTGCATTTTTGCATAAAGTTGCATATAGTTTCATATTCGAATATAGTTGCATACGAAACTGTCATATAGTTGCATATAGTTGCATATAGTTGCATAAGTTGCATATAGTTGCATAGTTGCATAAGTGATAGGGTTATTGTGTTTATAGAGTTTTGAGCTTCAATCTCTTTTCTCCCATGCATTTCCCTCAACATTTGCATAAAGTTGCATATAGTTGGATAAGTTGCATATTTGTATATAGTTGCATAGTTGCATATAGTTGCATAAGTTGCATATAGTTGCATAGTTGCATATAGTTTCATATAGTTGCATATTTGCATATAGTTGCATACACAATTGTCATATAGTTGCATAAGTTGCATATAGTTGCATAGTTGCATAAGTTGCATATAGTTGCATAGTTGCATAGTTGCATAAGTTGCATTGTTGCATAGTTGCATAAGTTGCATTGTTGCAATATAGTTGCATAGTTGCATAAGTTGCATATAGTTGCATAGTTGCATAAGTGACATGGTTGTTGTGTTTATAGAGTTTTGAGCTTCAATCTCTTTTCGCCCATGCATTTCCCTCCTTACCATTTGCACAAGTCCAACGATAAGTTGCATATAGTTGCATATTTTCATATAGTTGCATACGAAATTGTCATATAGTTGCATGCGAAATTGTCATATAGTTGCATATAGTTGCATAGTTGCATAAGTTTCATATAGTTGCATAGTTGCATAAGTTTCATTGTTGCATAGTTGCATAAGTTGCATTGTTGCAATATAGTTACATAGTTGCATAAGTTGCATATAGTTGCATAGTTGCATAAGTGGCAGGGTTGTTGTGTTTATAGAGTTTTGAGCTTCAATCTCTTTTCTCCCATGCATTTCCCTCCTTACCATTTGCACAAGCCCGGTTGGATTGTGTCTTTGTGATGAGTAGTTCATTTATATTTGCACAAGTCTGACGATAATTTGCATATAGTTGCATAAGTTGCATTTTTGCATAAATTTGCATATAGTTGCATATGAAATTGTCCTATAGTTGCATATAGTTGCATAAGTTTCATATAGTTTCATAGTTGCATAAGTTGCATATAGTTGCATAGTTGCATAAGTTGCATTGTTGCATAGTTGCATAAGTTGCAATGTTGCAATATAGTTGTATAGTTGCATATAGTTGCATAGTTTCATAAGTGACAGGGTTGTTGTGTTTATAGATTTTTGAGCTTCAATCTCTTTTCTCCCATGCATTTCCCTCCTTACCATTTGCACAAGCCCAATTGGATTGTGTTTTTGTGATGAGTAGTTCATTTATGTCATTGTTGTGATATTGTAACTCAATGGTTTAATTCCCCTTAGGAAAACAAAAGGCCTTCAGCCTCGTGCACGATGCATTATTCATGAATATTTCATTCCCAATGTTCCAAAAGCCATACCTATTTCAAGTTTCTGAGTTTTACTATATGTTTTGTACTATGGCTTCATTTGTTTGTAGTATGGTGGTTGAAGATCTGTGGAAGAATTGTTTAGTATCTAATTTCCATAGCGGCATGCATAGTGTTATCCATCGATATATCATCTCAAGCCTCATACCCATTTTGTGTCTTTGTGCATATTGGAGTTCATATTGTATATTGCAATGACCATGGCCTCTTAGATCTGAAATTTATATTTGTAATTTCCATTGAAGAATTGATCTAGTCCTTGATGCCCCTAACCTCATTTCATTATATATTTAATGACCTAACCTCTTGAAAGAAGTGTTGATCATTCAAAGCTTTCATTGTATAAATGTCGCTCACTCTCTTCATTTAACCTTCTTTGCTTGGTAGTCCATGATTTGTGTTGTCGAAGTGTATTAAAATACTATGTGGCCACAAGTTGAGCCCTTTCTTCTCAACTTCATGAGTAAATTCGGGTTCCAAAAGCCTTGAGTTGATTGTCTATGTTCGACTAGCACTCAATAGGTTGTTGTGAAAAGAAAAAAAACGCTTTAGGGCATGTGTTTGAATCTCAATATTGCATACCTTTTTAGCCTACTCCAAACACACAACAGTATAAGGGAATAAAGGTACTCACCATTCAGTGTTCCCTCGTGTGTTCCCTCCATGTGCCCTCGACTCAGTGCCCTCCATGTTCCCTCACAGTGTATCTACTCTGTGTTCCCTTAACTCAGTGCCCTCCATGTTCCCTCTGTGTGCTCTCTCCTCCCTGCACAATGTGCCCTCTGTGTGCCCTACACAATGTGCCCTCCATGTGCCTCCTCCCTGCACAGTGATCTCCTTGCTCGCGTGCACAATGATCTCCAAATCGATGACAGCAATGGGCGGGCTCCCAACTATGGTTGCATGCAGCAATGGGCGAGCTCCCAACTTTACACTCAAAAAGTTTGTTTTTGCAGGAATAATGAGCAATGCACATAGATTTTCATTTCAAGTTTAATAAAGGCATGGTACATAAATCATTAACTCAGATTCCTTGCAAACATTCTTGCCATTTTTTGGTAACCCTTGGGTTCATGTTGCCTTGTAAATCTTCACAAATGTCATTAAAAAATCTAGGGATCTATTAAGAGAGGTTTGAGTTCACTAAATAATCCATCAAATATTTGTTTCTTTCATAAGTAAGATGGNNNNAAGATGGGTGAGAAAGGGTTTTTTGTTTTTTTATAAGGTCTATTTAGTGTTGAATGATATAATGTTTAATGAAATCCCATTTTGTGCAGATAATGGTGAAAGGAGGTGATGCATTGCATCTATATCAAATCTTCACTAAAGATAATATTATTATACTACTCTAATTTTCAACATTGGATCCATTAAGGATTCATTAATGGCGATTGACATAATGATAAAGATAAAATTGAAGGAAAAAATGAATCTAATTATAATGGGGAATATGTTGATGGAAAGGGTGATGATGGTAGCAATGAAGAAAAATAATTTGTTTTGGTAAAAAAAAAAAAATTCACAAATAATGTTTCCTTGTAAAAAACTTCTTCCATATATTTTAACATTAGTTTCCATTATATGCTTATCTTATTGTAATTGTTATGTAAAAAACATTGAATTCACATTATGCACCACATCACTCAGAATGTCAATATTATTTTTATCAATGAAATCATCCTAATCATCCTTCTACTAATGATGAAGATGATTCTAATGAGTATTTCCCAAAAACAACATTGCAAATGATCATGAACACTATTTTATCTTCAACAACATGGCACCTTTAAGATGGTAAGTGCATGTATAATTTCTCTTTTTCCCCTCTTTCACTTTTGCATGTCACTGCAATAGGGTAATTGTTATTCACTTAATTGTTATTCGCTTGATTGTGTGGCAGTTAATTAGATTAGGGGTAACTTCACATTGAAGGGTGATGACTAAGACTAGGGGAAACTTTCAATTCAAGGCTAGGAATGACCAGACCCACATCAAGTGAAGAAAGAAGATTAATAAGTTGAACATGTGTTTTCCCATTCCATGTCAACAACAATGCATCCATTCACTAGGAACACTAAAACCCGACAAATCGAAGACTCCACTAAATTAGGGTTTATGGTTTACATGATGAATTGATGATGGCGGAAAGTGGGTGTGTGAGTCAAATTTGAGTCCAGAAACCCTCCCATATCGTTAAGGCATGCAAATAGTCTATCCATGTCAAATTTCAATGCATATAGAAATAGTTTCAAAAAATTTCAAAGTTGGCCCCATTCACAGGTCATTGTTGCCCGTGCCTAGTTCTAGTACAATTTCCTTGTAAAATTTGTATAAGATATTTGGAGAATGACAATTTTGAAGGTGCTAGGCCTCTTCCTACACACCATGTCTAGATCACCACTCATTGATAGTCTGTGTATTGATCCCTTTTAGTTTTGGGTTGTTAGTATTTTCAATTGCACACACCTTTCAATCTAGTCAAAGTTCAATTAATGTCTCTTGTTATTGTAGGGTTATAAAGCCTCATGATCCCAATGCCCATATTCCTCCAACCTTTTGATCTAATGATCGTTAGGTGACAAGTGTCATAATCGGTGATGACTAAGACTAGGGGAAACTTTCAATTAGGCGCATTGTTAGGGTCCTAACCTGCACATAGGTAGAGCAATATATTCGGATGTAATAAAGGTCAATATTAATGAGGCCTTTCAATAAAATAGAATAAGGTGGATGTAAGAAGACCTAATAGAAGCTTTTGCTTCTAGAAGGATCTTCCTATAGATGCTTCTCTTGATAGACATATTTAGTATAAATAAGGGTCGAGGGTATGAAAACCCTAGTTTGGAGATTATTGTAATAGAGCGTTGCTCGACTGGAGGTTGCCCCCTCGAAGAGTCCCGTGAACATTTATTTATGAATCAAAGTGCTATTTTTGTTGTTGTTCTTATATCATTTTTGTGTTATTGTGGAGATTATGCTGGTTATATTACTGTTATTCTGCCATTTCTAGCATTTTATTTCTATTCTGCATACTTTTTATATCTGGTATATTACAAGTGGTATCAGAGCACTTTCCTTGGCAGAAATAGTGGGATTTTTTTTTCCAGGGTAGAGACGTATTCTGACGTCTTTAAGCCACAGAGATTTGTTGTTACATGCATAAACCCATGGTTGAGGGACTCATACATGCAGGAAATACAAGTGGTTCTTAAGCGCACATCTGTTGGCCACTCTTGTAACCCTTGTTGGTACCCCTTCGAGTGGTAGCGCATCAGACAACACTTGGGTATAGATCGGCCTAGATTTCCTGAAGCCCTCTTTAGATAAACCGATCAGTCGCCTGACTGTTATAGTGCCACCGAAAACAACACTCGAGAGGATACTCTCTAGTACTTGGGTAGTCGAGTATTATGGCTAAGGGTACGGTCTATCCTCCTTAGTTAGTGCCCTGAGATATTGGTCCGAGTACTACTATTGGACCCCGCACATATATCAGAGAGCTATAGCACAGGGAAAACCCTTGTCTGTAGAACCCTTGAATACCTAACCCTTGGGGGACAGAAACATAAACAAATTAAAAAAGACAAGATCTATTGTCCTGCAACTATGTCTGGGTTTACAAGTAAATACACATTTCTTTCTGGTTAAGAATTAGGGGATTTCATCGCTATAGTATTCTTCAGACCATAGTATAACTCCGCAGGTGTACAAAAAAAAAAAAAAAGTATGGAATTTTTTTCACCATTATTTGAGACCTATTCCATTGGATTCATCTCTTCGCCCTTATCACATTCATCCATATAATTTTTTGGAAAAATTTGTGACCCTTCCCACCCCTTTTCAGTTCAACCATCCTCATGGCCCATACCTGTAGCCAAGACCTAGAAGCTCGCTTCAACACCTTACAATCTGGTTTCCTCGAGACCCAAAAAGAAGTGAAACAACTCAGTGCTATTATTGCCTCCATCGATACATCCATCAATACAACCATAAATACAACCATACAGTCCTCAATGGAGGAAGTCAAACAAGAACTGACCACCCATCTTGAATCTGTCTTTGCATCACTCTGCACCAAACTGAAGATCCCTATAGATGACCCTTTCTCTGATGCACCTCCAAAGACTGAAGGTGAACATTCCTCTCATTCCCATACCTTTCAGCCCCATCACTTTCAACGTGACCTACGCCTTATGTGGGTGGATGTGACCAAATTTGATGGCTCGGACCCCACTAGTTGGGTCACCCAAATGGAACATTATTTCTCTTTATACAACATTACAGATGACTTGGCCAAACTCTGGTATGGTGTTCTCCATCTAGATCAAGAACGTTGGCAATGGTGGCAATGGAGAAAAACTTCCTGTCAAGGGTATATTGCTTGGACCCAATTTTTGACTGAGCTTTATGAATTCTTTGACAGTGACACCAACCATTTGGGCTGTTTGACAAATTTGAAACAATCAGGAACAGTAGAAGACTTCATAGCTTCCTTTGAGCGCCTGGCTTTTAGAATAGAGGGAATGACTGATGCTTTCTTTCAAGAGTGTTTTATCAGTGGCCTCAAGTATGATATTCGGGCCCATGTCCTCATGGTTCAACCTTCAAGTTGGGTGGAGGCTACTAAAAAAACTAAATAAGCACAATAGGTTGTATCCACTCAAAACCGTAAACCCTCCTTTATCCCTCGCCCTAAACCCGTAAATCCCACTACTCCCTCCACCCCATTAAAGATCCAAAAATTCACCAGGGCTGAAATGGCTGAACGCCAACTCAAAGGCCTTTGTTATAATTGTGATGACAAATATTTCCCAGGCCACAAGTGTAAGGAACAAAAGATTTTTATGGCCATCTCTGAGGATATTTCGGAAGAGGATGTTGAAACTCCCCTTGTGCTTGAGTCACCTGAAATCACTGACATAACCCCTCCCTTAGACCCTCCCGAAGTGGAACCAATCATTTCCCTCAATGCTCTCATTGGCTTCTCCGCCCCCCAAACCCTCAAGTTAATCGATTACATCAAGCATCAAAAGGTCATCATTCTGGTTGATAGTGGAATCACCCATAATTTTATTCATTGCCGCATTGCCCAATAAACTCATTGCTACATCCATGCCGTAAAAAATTTCCAAATCATGATTGCCAATGGTGGTTCCATGAAGTGTGGAGGGTGTTGTGAAAATGTGCATCTCCAAATCGATGACTACCACCTAAAATCCCATATGTTTTCCATCGACATGGGTGGTTGTAACATTGTGTTGGGTGAAGATTGGCTAAGGACTTTGGGTCCCATTCTCATGTATTTTAAGGAATTAACCATGTAATTCAACCAGGAAGGCCACCAATATAAATTCCAAGGCATCATTGTTGGTTCACCTAAGGCCATTAGTTCCCATCACATGGAAAAGCTGCTCAGAAAAGGTCATTATGGTGTCATTGCCCAACTCCATGCCATACAAGAAACAGAGACACCCCCGGTGCCACAAGACCTCCAAGCCCTCCTTTCTAAACATCAAATGGTATTTTCCACTCCCCAAGGACTTCCTCCTTCCCATGGTGTTCATGATCATTCCATTCCCCTTGTACCCAGAAGCCTTCCTCCCAATATTCGTCCGTATCGCCACTACTTTTCACAAAAAAATGAAATTGAGAAAATGGTCCAGGAACTCCTTACTGCAGGCATTATCCTCCCTAGTACGAACCCTTACTCTTCTCTTGTAGTCATGGTCCTGAAGAAAGAAGGTTCTTGGAGAATGTGTCCTGACTTCCGTACCCTCAACAAACTGACCATTAAAGACAAATTTCCCATTCTTGTCATTGATGATCTCCTGGATGAATTGAGTGGTGCCCAATTCTTTACTAAACTTGATCTTCACTTGGGCTATCACCAGATGTGTATGAAAGAGGTAGACATTCCCAAGACAGCCTTTAGAACTCATGAGGGTCACTATGAGTTTTTGGTCATGCCCTTTGGCTTGTGTAATGCCCCCTCCACCTTCCAAAGCCTCATGAATCATGTCTTTCATCCTTTTCTCCATCATTTTGTCTTAGTTTTATTTGATGATATCAACATCTATAGAAAAACCTGGATAGACCATCTTACTCATGTGGATCAAGTTCTCCATCTACTCTCTCATCACCAACTTTTCCTGAAAGAGTCTAAATGTGATTTTGGTGCCTCAGAAGTAGAATACTTGGGTCATCTGGTTGGCAAGGATGGCGTCAGGGTGGATCCAAAAAAGATTGAAGCTATGCAAGACTGGCTGCACCCAAAGACTCTCAAAATCTTGTGTGGATTTTTGGGCTTAACAGGGTATTATCGCAAGTTTGTTAAGAATTATGGAAAGATTACAACACCTCTCAAGCTTTCCAAACATTGAAGATGGCCATGTGCACCACTCTGGTTCTAGCCCTTCCTGATTTCACAAAGACCTTTGTGTTGGATGTGATGCCTCAGGGAAAGGAATCGGTGTTGTTCTTATGCAACAAGGTTGACCTTTGGCCTTCACCAGCAAGCAAGTATCTAAAAGGAATCTGGGAAAAACCATCTATGAAAAGGAGATGTTGGCTATTCTACATGTCATTGATCTATGGTGCCCTTATCTCTTGGGGCAACATTTCCAAATTAAGACAGACCATCAAAGCCTCAAGTACTTTCCGGAACAACGCATTTCCTCCCCAGAGCAACAAAAATGGGTGACTAAACTCTTTGGATATGATTATGAGATCATTTACAAGAAAGGCAAAGACAATGTGGTGGCAGATGCATTGTCCCAAAAATATGAAGAAGAAGGATCCCTTTTTTCTCTTTCCTTCATTGTACCAGATTGGCTCCAAGCTGTTCGCCAGGAATGGCTACAAGATCCCAAAAGTGTGCATCTGATCCAACAATTGAATCCCAATGCTCCAGCTCTCCTAGGGTACTCTTGGCTCTAGGATGAGCTTCAATACAAAGGTCGTTTGTATTTAAGTAAACAATCAAAGCTTAAATCCACGGTACTTTATGAGCTTCGTGCTACATCCTCAGCGGGGCACTCCGAGTTCACCAAAACCTATGACAGGGTCAAATGTTCTTTTTTCTGGGATGGTATGAAACAGGACATCCGTAATTTTTTCGCTGAATGTGATGTGTGTCAATGCAACAAGGGAGAAACAGTCAAATATTCGGGCACACTACAACCGCTTCCGATTCCACTTGCTATTTGGAAGGATATCTCTATGGACTTTATTACCGACTTACCTAATTGGGAAATAAATCAGTCATAATGGTGGTTGTGGATCGCCTTTCCAAGTATGCTCATTTTTGCGTTCTTCAACACCCATTTACTGCATCCACGGTGGCTCAAATTTTCATGGACCAGGTCTTTAAGCTTCATGGCATGTCGCACTCTATTGTTTCTAATCATGACCCAACTTTCACAAGCGATTTTTGGCAAGAACTGTTCAAGCTACAGGGCAGACAATTGCATCTCAACACAGCTTATCATCCCCAGACTGATGGTCAAATGGAAGTTGTCAACAAGTGTTTAGAAACATCTGAGGTGTTTTTGCTCTGAAAAGAAAAATTAGTGGGCTTAATGGTTACCGCTAGTTGAATGGTGGTACAACACTTCCTACCATACAACTACATGCATGACTCCTTTTGAAGCGATATATGGACATAAGCCACCTTCAGTTCTCTCATACTTACCGGGTACCTCGAAGGTCCAGGCAGTTGACCAAACACTTACAGTTCAAGAGGATATTCTCCATACCCTCAAAGAGAACTTGGTCATGGCACAGAATCAAATGAAGCAACAAGCAGATCAAGGTCGCTCTGAACGTCAATTTGCAGAAGGGGATCAGGTGTTTCTGCGACTGCAACCATACAAGAAAACTTCCCTCAAGGCCGAGCATTGTCAGAAGCTAGCGCCCAAATTTTATGATCCTTATACAATTCTCAAGCGTGTGGGACAAGTCGCCTATCAGTTAGCTCTGCCCAGTCATTCAAAGCTACATCTTGTTTTTCATGTTTCATGCTTAAAGAAGGTGATTGGAACTAGGTGCCAAATTCAAACCAACCTTCCTGAGTTAGTTGAAGAAGGATCCATTTGGCCATAGCCAGAAGTAGTTTTGGACTAGTGTGAGCATCGCCTGCATCAGAGAACCATCAAGGAAGTGCTAGTCCATTGGAAAGATACAACTCCAATAGATGCCACTTGGGAACTAGCTACCATTCTACAACAGTTTCCACATCTCAAGCCTTGAGGACAAGGCTGTTTTTAAGGGGGCGGACATGTTAGGGTCCTAACCCGCACATAGGTAGAGAAATATATTCGGATGTAATAAAGTTCAATATTAATAAGGCCTTTCAATAAAATAAAATAAGGTGGATGTAAGAAGACCTAATAGAAGCTTCCGCTTCTAGAAGGATCTTCCTCTAGATGCTTCTCTTGATAGACATATTTAGTATAAATAAGGGTCAAGGATATGAAAACCCTAGCTAAGAGATTATTGTAACAAAGCGTTGCTCGACTGGAGGTTTCACCCTCGAAGAGGCCCGTGAACATTGCTTTCTGAATCAAAGTGTTATTTCTGTTGTTGTTCTTATATCATTTATGTGTTATTATGGAGATTATGCTGGTTATATTACTGTTATTCTGTCGTTTCTATTATTTTATTTCTGTTCTGCATACTTTTTATATCTGGTATATTACATGCATCGTTGGTATGATTAGGTGTAGTCGTGCAAAGCTCCTCTTGGTTCCGATAATAGTTCATTCTCTAATAAACAGGGGAAACCATGTGAATCTAGAAGCTCTAATTATTCCCCCCCGCATATCACTCTCAATTTCCCCATATTACCTAATTTGAAATTCTAAAGAACATGTATCATATACTATATTATACAAAATAAAAACATATAAAGATCATATAATAGATATAAACACATACCTCTTCTTTTCAACAATTAAATATCAGTCATCTTCTTCTTCATCCAGCTCAACATTTGTATCAGGATATGGTTCAGAATCGATATTGGTGAAAGGCTCATTCATATCAACATCATCATCAACGTCGTTTTTGCTAATATAGTTATCAATATTGTCAATGAGATCGTAGTCTCCTACATTTGAATGATCAACTTATTCAACTTCTTCATCTGACACATTGACTACATGAGCTACCTGCTCCTGATAATCATAATCATGATCTTCTTCCTCATTATTATCTTCATCCTCAGCTACATGATTATACTTTACTGGTCTTCCTCTTGGATCATATCTAACAACGTATGATGGTGCAACACCCCCTACCTCAGAAGGTTCTGCACGACCTCCTGGTCTAAGGATCGTTCTTAATCTCCCCTTTGAGTCTGATTGAATCTTTGATTCCCCGCATGAATCCTCAACACACAAGTGTCTATCCATAGGTCCTTCTTAGGATTTACGCCTGTGTGAACAAGCACTAAGCGCCAACTGTCATCCATGTGACCAACTGACGTGACCACACACTCCACCATAAAGGTATATTAGATTTCATGACTTAGTAACCCATAGTATGAGTCTCCCTGAATTTTTCAATCCCAGAAACCCTGAAAGGCTAACGGGTTCTTTGATTCCTCCCTTGAATTTCTTGACGTGACCCTCGACGGCGACCTAGGGCCAAATCTTTCGGCAATTCAGGATTTCACGTACCAGCGATTTGTAATACAAAAACACCTTTTCACCGATAGCCGAAATCATGATGGTTCCTCATCATGATCGACGACTCTAATCTTCTCGTGATCTTACAGTCCTGATTCTATCGGGACTCCATGAGTCAGGAGTTCACAACTCTCAACTCTGAGTCACAACATCCTCCACACCCCGAATTCTGAAACAACAAATTCAAACACATGATCAACGGCCCTCGCTAGTCTAGATCCAATGACCACTATCCCTCCTGAGCTTCCAAGTGCTAAAAGACACCCAACCTTAATCTCCCTACTGGTCTGCAAGATCCAACGGCCCACAAGACTTCACGATTCTCCCTCTGATAATTTTGACCATTTGTTTGGACTTCTCAAGGAATCTTTCTCAAATACCTTGACGTATTTTCTTCTGAACTTTGCTTCTGTGAGGCGACTTTAGACCTCGTCCTTCCTTTGAACTTATCCCAAGTCCATGTCCTTCCTGATATTTGTTCTACTGCAACCTCAAGGATTCCTAAAGGATTCTTGCACACACTCCTTGTGGCATTCTCAATAACCACTAGCTATTCACGCTTCTAACTCGGTGCACTCCTTGCAACAATAGTTCTTCAACCTTCCTCCTTGGTTGGTAAAGTATAAGAATATCTCTCTTTCCTATGCACCCTTTGCATAGATCTAGTGCTACACCTGCACTCTTCCTGGTATAAGAACAACGATATCCCTCCTCAGATTGTTTGAGATAAAACTCAGAACTTCGTCAACGCACTCCTTGCGGACTCTCACTGCACTCCTTGCAAGATTTATCAGGAAGAGAAACAATTGAAAACTTATACTTCTCTTCTCACGGACTTCATACATTCAATCATGAAATCACAAGCATATACACACATAGTATTGAAAATACATGCATGACAATGAACATAAGAAAACTGCAAACATACCATTTGAAGATGTAAACAAAATGCATAAAAACACCATGAAATTGGATCAAAACTTCTTTATATTAATCCAAGTGCATCTGTACATGGGTTCAATAGCAACAACTATCTTCTTATAAGATTTTTACAGTCTTATTTCTTTTTCTCTCGTATTCTCTTGCTCTACAACTTACAATTGAGAATAGTTGATTACAATACAATACCCACAAGGGAGCTTCCTAGATTTTTCCCTCTTACAGCTCTAGCTATCTAATCAGAATTAAAATCTATCTACTTTACATTTATTACAACTAAATGCCTCCATAACCAACATATGAGAGAAACGCTAAAGATCTGTTTACAATCTCCAAAACATAAATGCAAATACATATTTTCAGATTTTACATTAATGTTCCTTTATTTGAATTCAAAATGTCTTCAAAATATGTGTTGGTGTATTTCCAGCTATCCTTCACCTTTGCACTTGCTTTGTTGGCTCACTTATGCTCATGCATCATACTCCCTTGGCTGAAAAATTCATGAACTCCTGTTCGTGAGCTCCTGTACCCTCTGTCCATGTCTTTGGATATCTGCTTCGCTTTCCCAACTTGCATCTTCAATCGGGTGTCCCTTCCATTTTATCAAATACTCAAAATATGTTTTTCTCTAGGTCTTTTTACCAACTCTCTAGTCAATTATATTTCCCATCTGCGGATTTTCAGTTACAGGTAGTTGCTTAAACCATTGAATTTATTTTTGGTTTTTTTCTCCCACTTCATCTAGTCTGTAAGGATACAGATCTACTATGTTGAATATGGGTGATATCCCTACACCATCCGATAATTCTATTTCATAAGAATTTGCCCCAAACTTTCGCAAAATCTTACATGGTCCAATTTTCTTCATTTTCAGCTTATTGTATGTTCCCCTTGGGAATCTTCCGTTCTTCAGGTGAGATAAGAGAAAATCTCCTACTTTGAATTAAATTTATCTCTTGTGTTGATCTGATCTGCGCTTATATTCCTGGTTAGAATTCTTTAACCACTTCTTAATCTTGTCATGAAGCTCTTGCATATCTACTGCAAAATTCTCTGCTCCAACACTTCTGAATTCACTCTTCCCTAAGTCCCTCAATTCAAATACTCCTCTCGGATGAATTCCATACATTATCTGGAATGGGATCTATCCTATGCTTCTGTTAGGTGAATCGTTATATGCAAATTCCGCTTGTGGAAGAATCTGATCCCACTGACTGTGATGTTCAGCTACTAAACTCCTCAATAAATCTCCCAGACTTCGGTTCAATACCTCGGTTTGTCCATCCATCTGAGGGTGATATGTTGAGATAAAATACAAATTTGTTCCAAGCTTCTTCCAAAATGTCCTCCAGAAATGACCAACAAATTTGGTATCTCGTTCTGAAACTATACTCTTGGGTAAGCCGTGAAGTCTAACAACTTCTTTGAAAAACAGGTTTGCAATGTGAGTTGCATCATTGGTTTTCTGACATGGAATGAAATGTTCCATTTTAGAGAACCTTTCGACTACCATGAATATGGAATCACAACCCCTCTGTTTCCTTGGCAGTGCTAACAAAAAATCCATGCTTACCGCATCCCATGACCTCTCTAGTACTGGCAATGGTTGATATAATCCCGTATTTTGTCTTTTCCCCTTTGCATGCTGACAAATTTTTCATCTGTTCATGAATTTATTGACATCCATCCTCATCCCTAGCCAATAGTATGAGCCATTCAGTTGTGCAAAAGTCTTATCATGGTCGAAATGTCCAGCCAATCCCCCACTATGTTTTTCCTTCAGAAGATTCTCTCTCATAGAACTCTTCGGAATACACAACTGATTTCCCTTGAATAACAGTCCATCCTGAATCAAATAATAAACCCATTGGCTTCTATCTCTGAGAACTGGATTCTCTCATGCTTCATAAGTGTCTTTAAAATCTGGATCATCTCTGTACACATCCTTAAGGCTATCAAAACCTAAGGTCTTCACATGAAACTCCTGCAGAATCAAACATTTCCTGCTCAATGCATCAATAACCTTGTTAGCATTTCCATAAATGTGTTTTATAACAAAAGTAAAATTCTACATATATTCAACCCACTCCGCATGTTTTAGGTTCAATTTCTCCTGTCGAGTTATGAATTGTAAAGCATGGTTATCACTATACAAGACAAACTCTTTTGGGACCAAGTAGTGTCTCCATTTCTTCAATGCATGTATGATTTCATAAAATTCTTTATCATACGTGGAATATTTCACTTTGGCATCATTTATCTTCTCACTGAAGTATGCAATCAGTCTATTGTCTTGACTCAAGACTGCTCCAATCACAAATCCACTTGTGTCACATCTGACTTGGAATGTTTTACTGAAATCTAGCAGAACCAAAACTGGTTGTCCAGTTATTTTCTCCTTCAGCAACTTAAAACTTCTCTATGCTTCCTCTGTCCAATGAAAAGATTTATGTCTTTTCTTGACTGTGTCCATCATTGATGCACTAATCTCACTAAAATTTATGATGAACTTTCTGTAAAAACAAACTAATCCATGGAAGCTTTTGACTTCAAAGATATTCTTTGGCGATGGCCAATCTCTGATTTCTTTTACATTCTCAGGATCCTTATTCAACTCATTCGAAGAGATCACAAATTCCAAATAAATGAGTTCTTTATTCATGAAATACGACTTCTTCAAATTTATCAGCAACTTCTCTTGTTGCAATCTCCTCATTACTAGAGTTAAATGTCTCAAGTGTTCCTCCTCGGTCTTACTAAAGATTAATATATCATCAAGATACACAATCACAAACTTACCAATGAAATCCTTCAAGACTTCATTCATCAACCTCATGGAAGTACTCGGTACATTCATCAAACCAAACGGCATGACAAGCCATTAATACAGTCCTTCATTCGTCTTGAATGTTTTCTTCCATTCATCCCCTTCCCTCATTTTAATCTGATGATATCTGCTTTTCAAATCAATTTTTGAAAAAAACCTTGCTCCGCTCAAGCAATCCATCAAGTCATCCATCCTGGGTAAAGGAAATCTATACCTGATGGTGATTTTGTTTATAGCCCTCGAGTCTGCACACATTCTCCATCCACCATCCTTTTTTGGACTTAGCACTATTGGAACAATGCATGGACTCAAGCTTTCCCTAACCAACCCTTTGTCCATCAAATCCTGGACTTGCTTCTTGACCTCCTCATTCTCCTGTGGCATCAATCTGTACGCTTCTTTGTTTGGTAAACTTGCTCTAGGTATAAGGTCAATGTGATGGATTATACTCCTAATGGGTGGAAACAGACAAGGCAAATCATCCACCACGATATCAGCGAAATTCTCCAGCAGTTCCTGAATTTCCTCTGGTAGATCGTCTATCTTGGTACTTGTCAAAATGACTCTGGGTTTTCTCACTACAACAAACTGCATGTATTCTTCTTTCTTGACTTCATCAAGAAGCTCCTTCCCACTCATGAGAAGTATAGTATTTCTTGTTTCTACTTTCACTTTTTATCTTCAATTGGAAGCAACATATGCATCCTACCATTCTTCTCTAAGGTGTACGTGTTCTTTCTCCCATCATGAACAAAATTTCTATCATATTTCCATGGTCTACCCAAACAAAGATGACAAAGATCCATGGGAATAACATCACACAATATTTCATCTATGTAACCCCCTATCTTAAATTCAACTAAACATAGTTTAGTGACTATTGCCTGATGTCCTTTTTGCAACCACGAGACTCTGTATGGGCTCGGATGTGCAACTGTCTCCAATTCTAGCTTTTCCACCATTTTTGTGGATGCTAGATTATCTATACTTCCACTATCCACAATTACCTTGCATACCCTATACTTGGTATTGCAAGAAGTTATAAACAAACTGTTTCTTTGGACGGGATTCTCTATCTCCTTCTCTGGTTTCAAGAGAATTTTCTTCATCATTAAGGATCTTCCGCCTTTTGCATCTTCTACCTCAAAATTTCACCTTCTCAATTCTAAAATGTGATCTTTGCCTCCTCCATATATTTTTATGTCAGGACATTCAAAAGACTTGTGTCCAATCTTTCCACATACAAAACACTTTATCTCACCTCCTCTGCCTCTTCCTCTTCCTCTGGCTCACAGAAAAGTATTTATGTCGGCAGATTGCCTTCCCTATGAACTTCCTCCTCTTTCTGGGTGAGTATGAGATTTATTTTCTTCCTTCTTAGGCTTTTGTACTCTGTCTTGGGAAATTACTTTGAATCTTCTCTGACTTCTACCTCTGCCTCTTTGACTTTTCTTTCGACCAAATTTCTCTTCAGCCTTCAAAGCCATTTGATAAGAATCTTCCACATTCTTGATCATCATCATGCTCATCTCGTCCTGAATGTCATATCTCAGACCATTCATGTATCTGGTGACCTCTTCATCATCATGTTCACAATGACCTACTCTAATTTTAAGTCGATAAAATTCTTCAGAGTATTCTTTCACTGTCATTCCTTTCTATCTCAAATTCTGCATTCTTCGAAAAAGATTGATTTGGTAATCCCTGGGTATAAACTTGGCTTTCATATTTTCAACCATTTTGTCCCATATTTTGATTCTTTGCTTGTCTTTGCAATTCCTGTCAACCTGCAGTTCATCCCACCATAGTGCTACATGCCCTTGATGTCTAGTGACACCATGTTTGACTTTCTTATCCTCCTCGACATCCTCATAGTCGAAGTATTTTTCCAGATATCTAAACCAATCTAGCAGCTCCTAAACGTCTAGTTTTCCTTCATACATCGGAATATCCATCTTTTCCCTAGCACCTATTCTTGCAACATCTTAGAATAGACGTTCTTCTACAGCATCTTCGACTGCAACTCCTTCTTCAACTCCAACCTCATTTTCACTTTTGGCTTCACTGACATCTCCAACATCAACTGTTTGTCTCTGTGTTGTCTCCATAACATCTAATCAAGCACGGATTTCTCTCATCTCCCTTTCCATAGCTAGGTCGGGCATTGGTCTATCTTGACGTCTTTTGGGTGGCATTGTTCAAATCTATTCCCTGTAGAATTTAAAATCTGGGCTCTGATACCATGCTAGCACAACACCCCCTACCTCAATAGGTTTTGCATGACCTCTCAGTCTAAGGATCGTTCTTAATCTCCCCTTTGAGTCTGATTGAATCTTTGATTCCCCACATGAATCCTCAACACACAAGTGTCTATCCATAGGTCCTTCTTAGGAGTTACGCCTATGCGAATAAGCCCTAAGCACCAACTCTCATCCACGTGACCAACTGATGTGACCACACACTCCACCACAAAGGTATATTGGATTTCACAACTTAGTAACCCCTAGTATGAGTCTCCCTAACTTTTTCGATCCCCGAAACCCCGAAAGGATAACTTGTTCTTTGATTCCTCCCTTGACTTTCTTGATGTGACCCTCGACGGTGACCTAGGGCCAAATCTTTTGGCAATTTGGGATTTCACCTACCGACAATTTGTAATACAACAATACTTTTTCACCGATAGTCGAAATCATGATGGTTCCTCGTCACGATCGACATCTCTGAGCTTCCCGTGATATGACGGTCCTGATTCTACCGAGACTCTACGAATCAGGAGTTCACAAATCTTGGCTTCGAGTCACAACGTCCTCCACGCCCCAACTTTCGAAATGACGAATTCAAACACATGATCAATGGCCCTTGTTGGTCTGGATCCAATAACCACTATCCCTCTTGAGCTTACAGGTGATGAAAGACACTCAACCATAATCTCCCCGCTGGTATGCAAGATCCAACGACCCACAAAACTTCGCAATTCTCCCTCTGAGAATTTCGACCATTCATTCAGACTTCTCAAGGAATCTTGCTCAAATACCTTGACTTATTTTCTTTTGAACTTTGCTTCTGCGAGGCGACTTTAGACATCTCCCTTCCTTTGAAATTATCCCAAGTCCCTGTCCTTCCTGAGCTTTGTTCTAATGCAACCTCAAGGATTCCTAAAGGATTCTTGCACACACTCCTTGTGGCATTCTCAATAACCACTAGCTATTCACACTTCTAACTATGTTCACTCCTTGCAACAACATTTCTTCAACCTTCCTCCTTGGTTGGTAAAGTCTAAGACTCTCTCTCTGGCATGTGCACCCTTTGCATGGCTCTAGTGCTATACCTGCACTCTTCTTGGTATAAGAACAATGGTATCCCTCCTGAGCTTTTCTGAGATAAAACTCAGAACTTCGTCAATGCACTCCTTGCGGACTCTCACTACACTCCTTGTAGGATTTCTCAGGAAGAGAAACATTTAAAAACTTATACTTCTCTTCTCACGGAATTCATACATTCAATCATAAAATCACGAGCATATACACACATAGTATTGAAAATACATGCATGACAGAGAACATAAGCAAACTGCAAACATACCATTTGAAGATGTAAATAGAATGCATAAAAACAACATGAAATTGGATCAAAAATTATTTATATTAATCCAAGTGCATCTGTACATGGGTTCCATAGCAACAACTATCTGCTTATAAGATTTTTACAGTCTCAGTTCTTCTGCTCTCGTATTCTCTTTCTCTACAGCTTACAATTGAGAATAGTTGATTACAATACAATACCCACGAGGGAGCTTCCTAGAGTTTCCCCTCTTACATCTCTAGCTATCTAATTGGAATTAAAAGCTATCTACTTTACATTTATTAAAATTAAATTCCTCCATAACCGACAGATGAGAGTAGCGCTCAAGATCTGTTTACAATATCCAAAACATAAATGAAAATACATATTTTCATATATTACATTAATTCTCCTTTATGTGAATTCAAAATGTCTTCAAAATACGTGATGGTGTATTTACAGCTGTCCTTCACCTTTGTGCTTGCTTTGTTGGCTCGCTTACAATGCTCCTGCATCATATGACCAACCTACTTTACCAGGTACCTCTGAGTAAAATACTTGTTCACATTGACTTGAAAGAACATAAGGCTCTCTACCCGGTTCAAATTCCCTTGTATTAACCATGGTAAATCCTTTATCATGCTCAATAACAGTTCTTTTAGGATCACATTCATGCATCTGTAGCCTGTACCATTTAACCTCAAACAAAAATATTTTAAAGGAATTAAAATCGCACTCAATTATATCCTCCAAATGCCCATAGTACCTATTCTTAGTTTCTTCCAGATTTCTGTCACTTCTAGAGGAAATGTTGGTGACATTAAACACTGCAGTTATCCCACAATCCAAGGTTTTCATCTAATCATCCAACATTTTGATACGAAATTTACGACCATTACACCACATAGCCTTGTGATGTTTCAACTGCATCATGGACAGCAAGTAAAAAATACATTGCCAATTAATAAACCTCATATAGGAGTTAGTAAATATATATTTCAAAAATTAAACAAACCAAATATATTGAAAAATTGGGAAAAAACTAGGAAAATGTGGGTAAAACATTTTACTTTCCTGTTTATCTTTTAAGCCAAAGGATAAATCAACTTCCCTTGATGTAAGATCAGGAAATTGATCTCGATGACGATGCGTTGTTTTAATCATCTTACTCACCCCTTCCCATGATAACCTACCGAAGTGTTCTTCAGTATATTTTATCCAATGCTCCATCCAATCAAGGTTGTTTTCAATGTATAAATGTAAAGCATCCCACTCTCGAGCAACTATATGATAGAATAACAATTTAATATCATTAATTAGCTATTGTTAATAAAGGAATAATTTAATAAATGTGTAATATATTAAATCTACGTCAACATCTAATAATTACCTTTCACAGTCCTAATGTTACCTTTCCCTAATAGGACCTCCCCTTCAAATTTATTGATGGAGTCGAGATGCCAAATGCGAGGCACATTCATATTTTCTGCTAATTTAGGTAGATATTGACTAATATACACCATTCATTGATATACCATATATCCCTCAACCATAGAACCCTCTGGACATTCTCTTTGTCTAACAAACGCCTTCAGTGACTTCAACTTCCTCTCCACCATTCACATCGACCTTGTGTGTAATGGTCCACATAATTCAATCTCCTCAACTTGGTGTATGAGGTAGTGTTCTTGTGCATTGAAAAATACTGGAGGTAGATACTATTTCATTTGACACATTAGTCGGGGAATTTATCTCTTCCAATACCTTATATCTTCTTTTTGGATTTATTTTGATGATAGCCACCTACAAATGTCAATGCAATAAAATAATATCAAGGCATACATAAATTTGCAGATAAAACATAATATGTCAATAAATTCCGCTAGAAATCACATAAGAAGTACATTTTCCTTATAAAACAATACTTACCTCATGTATTTTCCAAGTAGATAAATAATTTGATTTATGTTGTTGTCAAAGTCGTCTGGGAGAGATAAAGG
The DNA here is from genome assembly GCA_009831015.1 of Picea engelmannii. Taxonomy (NCBI): domain Eukaryota; kingdom Viridiplantae; phylum Streptophyta; class Pinopsida; order Pinales; family Pinaceae; genus Picea; species Picea engelmannii. The sequence goes on along the minus strand of ML818258.1, from coordinate 196,333 downwards.
TAGAACATACTGTAACAAAAAACAAATAATTATTGTTTGTTTCCAAAAAATGTGTACCAATAAGGAAATATATTATAACCTACTAATTACCT
>ML818258.1:158097-185848 GCA_009831015.1 Picea engelmannii | reverse complement strand
CAAATGCGCTTCATCACATCAGATATTAATGTTTGGCGCAGTCAAGTTCAATGTTCCCAAAATTTGAATGCTGGCGCTCTCCAGCTGTTCCTTTGCCCCCACGCGCTGGCTCGCTTGATTTTGTGAGTGATGCTCCTGCATCAATCACGGATCTATGTCTTGATGAATTTGAAAAATGCTAATGAATATTTATCTTGTTGATGTTGAAGTTGAAGAAGGTCTATTTTTTATAGCACAAAATGCAACACCTATGCATTTGTTCCATGTCCCAAACCTTTCCCAATTCTTGTTGGACCTTTCCCCCAAAATATATGTCAAAAATCACTTAAAAAACATTCCCTAAGAGCATATCCATGGTTTTTCCTAGTGAAACATGCATACATCCACAAATTTCCACACTACAACCCGCAAATGACCTCAAAATTTGTGAAATACAAAATAAATCTATGTTTTCGGGTGGGTTTTTCGATTGGTCGTTTCCAAATGAACCTTTCCTATGTCCAACATAATCCAACTCCCCAAAACTCTTTGGGAATATATAAAACAATAATTGAGGGATAATGAGAGGTTAAGTCTTTTTATGAAAAATTATGCTGCCAACATCTAGCAAGCCTCCCTTCCCTATAATTCTTCGAGCAACATCCCATGTAGTATGGAAACTTCTTTTTCAGCACTTGTTTCTCACATTATGTGACTATAGGGTGTCTCCTTATCCCTATATGAGTCATTGAAGGAAGATTAAATTGGTTGCATTGATTCTTCAGGATTCCTAGAGGAACTTAGACAATTGGCTTCAAGACAGTGCCTAAAGGCTAGACAAGGTTGTAACTTACCTCTTCCACTTGTTGATAACAAAAGAGTTTGTTTTCCGTCAAATTTTGTCTTCAATGTATGTTCATATTTATTATTACTTTGAATATGACATATAATATGAAAATTCTCTATTGTGATCCAGACCCAAGATCACAGGGGAAAAATGCCTTAATCAGAATTGGTGACTCCATTGGGGACTCTCCTAGTTGGATCAGTTTGGTTGAGGTGTCTTGTATGCTTGATTTGTCTTTTTCGATTAGTTTCTGAGTCTTTTACAAAGTCTTTTAGCCTCATAGGACATGTTCCTAAGTCCTGAAGCCCTCTATTTCAAAGTGGCCCTTTTTATTTTCTGATCTTATCTTGCTATCCACGATTTTCTTCTCTATATCCCACGTACATTCACATTCTGCATCACTACAACCCATGGATATCTGCAAGTTGCATTGGTTACAGTCGCAGACCTATGTGAAGTTGAAATTTTTTTAAATTTATCTTCCTTTCTGGGTTGAATTCTTTGTTTGATTAGTCATCTAGACTGTCCTGAGTCTCATTTTGGTTTTTCTCTATCTAGTTCTGAAAGTTTGATGTACAAAAAAGATTAAAAGATTTTCTTGAAATTTTTAGTATAATGTTCGCTAGGTAGACTAAAATATTAGCCTCATTTGTCTGCATATCCAGATTCACTGCCTTTTCAGTGGTTTCTTGGCTGAATGCTTTTTGTCTTTTTTCCTTCTTTATGCCTTGTTTCAAAAAGAAAAATTACATTTCTTTGCTTTGATTTTCTTTTGTAAACAAAAAAGATAAAAAAAAATATGCATGTTTGTTTGTTTCTCATTTCTTGAACCCTTTCCTTCTATTATTGCAAGAAAAGAGATAATTACTTAGCATTAAGTTAGCTACATTATACTTTGGTAGTGGTATCCTTGCTTTTAAAAAAAAAAATCAGTAGTACAAGTTTTTCATTCTTGTGTGCATTTGTTTTCAAAAAGAGAATTGTAAAGTGCATCTCAAGGTGTCCTAAATCTTGCACTCAAACCTTTTGTTTTCATCTGAAAAAGAAAATAATTTGTTGCATAAGTGTAGTTGCAAACATTTTCACTTGAAGAAACTAAATTTGTGTTATTATATTTCATTTACTTTTGGATTTGGTCTAAACATCACCAAAGTTTCATCCACACCCTTTTTCTTACTAAGAAAAACCCATTAAAATGAACGTGTAACTAAAATTTATTAGAAACTTTCATTTTTCTAGGGTGAACAAACAAGTTTAGGCTAGGGCCTTGGTGTAGGTTGGAGATTAAATTTCTCCAAGGCCACTAAACAAACATAAGTCTATGAGATAGGGAATGTAGAACCTAGTTGTCATATAGGTTGGTCTAGAAGCTCCTATAACACAGGAGTTAAACACGAGGTCTTGTAAGGAATAGCCAAGGATATTCCCATCTAGAGTTGGATCGAGCATAGTGGAGAGATATTGTATTAAGGGTTTTGATCATACCCATACCTATGCGATAGGTAGTTCTTTCAAGGCTTCAGTTTTTGCTACCCTTCCCACACATTTGATCCCGACTGTTGATTGCAACCCCTAAGCATCGATTGTGATCTGGTAACCATAGTTTCTTCTCCTAGTTGCATGACAAGGTGACTGCAGGGGTTTTCCATAATACCTAGGGTATATTTTGTATCACACATTTTAGTATTGTTGGAGGGTGCCCCAAGAAGCATGGGTACTTGCACCGGATACGACTGATCTGTGGAGGTCATGATAACTACTTCTCATACCTTTGTGCATTGTTCCACGAGACTTAATCAACCTATTCATTCATATGGAAGGGCATGAGCCCACTTTGTTGTTATTCTGGTCCCAAGACCTAATCCACTTGAGTCATAATATTGACAAAGTTGTTTGTATTTTTCTTGTATTTTAGGGATTTATAGCGGTGTGTTTGGTGAAGGTAGTTCAACCTTAGGAAGGTGATTCGATTGTCACTAAGAGATAATAACTCAAAGTGGCCAACCTATTGCCCTGAATATAGAGGAGAATTCAAGTCCTTCATCTTGATGAAGAGGTTAGGAATAATTCTCCCCTCCCCCCTCAAATGTGTCAATTTGATCAATCTGGCACTTTCAAACCGATCGATCAGACTGAGATCACAAACATTGATCCTTCGAAAGTCAACACTTTAGAACTAGAGGAGGTAACCGTTGAGAACCTTAGAAGTGGGGAGCTCAATCTACACTTTAATACTCCATTATTGGAAATTTTTCCACTTGCATTTGTAGGATTCCATCCTCCCAGATCATACTTCATTGATAGTGGCCCTCTCCATTGAGCCACTATGGATGGCACTACGCTAGTGTCAAGGTTGGGAGCCCCTACAAATCCCACCTAGGTGATAGTTCCCAGGGGGATATTTCCTCTTAGCATGTCATCTCAAACCACAAATGTGGTTCCATCCACCATTTTCATGACGATCAGCAACATTGCCTCGCTAGTTGTCATTCCCACTTGAGTCTGGAGTGCAACAACATCGTTTTCAACAACAACAAATGCTTTCTCTTACGGAATGTCATCGATGGAAGTGTTTAACATGATGGTTAGTTCTCATCCAGTGCCCTAGTTTTCCAATGTTGGTATAGAGAGCACTCCAACTCCTTACTAAGCCATGTCTTGGGGTGGAGGACACATTCCTCCATCAGCCTCATTCGTCAGAAGTGGACTTCTCCAATCTTTTGGCCCAAACCTCATATGGGGATGGGGTGCTTCCATGGGTAGCATACCTCAACCCTATAGTATTCCATCTATGTTGACCCCATTCACACTTTATGGTCGGTTCGGGAACAACAGTTTCACTTCCTCCGTGGTGTCAATAGGGGGTAACCCTTTCCCAGGCTATTTTCCCCCCAGGAAAGTACCTTTGTCTTCTCCAGGGGAATCATTGGGAAGTACCCTTCTCCAAGGCCAGTGGAATCCCTCACAAGTTGTGTCGTAAGGGGGAAACCTCTTTCCTGATCAGTCAACCCCTATGCCTGGGTTGGTTCCTCCGCATGGGAGGTCTACTGGGGGTAACCAAGGCTTTTATTTTGGGAATCAAATGGGTGGAGGTTTTCCTCCATTTAACCAGGGCCAACATGGTTTCATCCCAATATATGGTTCGATAGAAAAATCTTTTCGGAAACCTAGTTCCAGTTACAACCCAGGACCTTCTTTTTAGGTTACTCATCAGTCACTCACGCAGCCTAGGTTACCATTTATGGAAAATTTTCACTTTACAGACCTATTCAATTTGATGAATGATCCCATTCATCATGACTCGAGTTGTCCTGTGGTCCTGGATAAACTTCCTTCATACATCCAAAACTTCTAAGGGAAAAGTGGCGAGGACCCGCAGGACCACGTTACGAATTTCCACTTGTGGTGTTTGTCGAACTCACTCAATGAAGATTCGATTAGATTACATTTTTTATCACATAATATTATGAGAGGCACTACCAAATGGTATATTGAACTTGAGAGGGGAAAACACTCAACTTTTGGGGACCTAGCCATGGTTTTCGTAAACCATTTCAAACTCCTTATCTGGTACAATGTAAAGACATAATTGTTGGCTAATTTTGAGCAAGATAAAACCACACATATTTCTGATCATATTCGGGACTAGAGGAGAAGGAAGAGATTAATTAAGGCTATGGTTCCACCTAAGTTCCTCCTTGAATGGTTCCTAAAATATTTACTCCCTTATATTTCGAAGGATGTTGCAACTTCGGGAGTGTTTTCAGAGGAACAGAAAATATTTTAGGTGAGAGAGATAGATCTCATATACTCTTAGTCAAGAATGATCTATGATATCATGTCGAATGCACCGTGATCTACCCTCGACTTGTAAAATCCAAATTCCAACACACATGTGATGGTATAGTGGGTTCTACCCCAAAACAATTCGCAGACCTAGTTGTTAGCTAGATGTAGAAAATTTATCTTCAATAACCCATGGTCGGTCCAACATCTATATTGACCACCCCTGCCACCCAGTATTTTGATGTACACTCGATGCAAATGAAGACTTCAAAGGTCCCTCAGCAACACAAAGAAAATAAAAAGGGAAAGGGTAAGAAAGGTGGTGGGGGGAACAATAAAAAGTCGAATAAGAATGTTGAGGGGGGAAAGGATGAGAAAATGAAGGTGAAGTTTCCCTGCAATATTTGTAATAATGATCACCTTACTCATCAATTCTGTAAAATGGAAGAATCCCAACATCTCATTAAGTTGAATCAATAGCAGCAGCCTACTGTGTTGCAAAACCCTTTCCCGCAAGGAAAACATTTTCAAGTTGGTTCTTCCAATTTCAACCCACACAGGGGAAATTCAAGTACTCATCCCTATGATGGAGATAAAGGAGTAGTAAACATTCTTAATTCCTCAAAGATAAAATATGTATACTTGTCTATGAGAAATCAGAATTATTATAATACAAAGTCAACTAAAAAGGGTAAGAAAAGTTCAGAAGAGGAGGCCTCTATCCACATAGAGAAGAATCATAAAGGTACAACGTCATGCATACCTAAGGGAATTTATAAGAGGAAAACAAATAATCCCAATGCATGAGTCTCTCCCAATTATTTAATTGTTGAGGATTTGGCTCAAACGCCTTGTGTGATATCCACTTTGGAGGTGCTCCAAAGTTGCCCCTCACAATGTACTGCGTTGTTGTCTGCTATATGATTTTTTTATTCTTCTATTCAACTCGAAATGAAGCTTAATGCTACTAAGGTGAGGCCACGCCTTCTGTATCATGTAACTTTTCAAATTGGGGTTGTCTACAACAATTTCTTAGTTAAGAGAACAGAAGTGGATGAAGGAGCTTCCACGTGTGTGATGTCTTTTTCATGTTGGAAAGTTATCGGTTCTCCTGAGCTTACACCTTCTCCTACACTCTTGACTTCCTTCTATGGACATTTGATTCGATAGCATGGTATTATTCCTTTTTTGTGTTTACTCTAGGGGGAAATTATTTTTGCGTGGAGGTTGAAGTAGTCAACGCACCGATCGATTATAATCTCTTGTTAGGAAGAATTTAGACTTACACCATGACAATTTTCATCTCGATAGGTTTTAGGATTATATTTTTTTCTGCATGAGGGAAGAATCATGGCCATTGATCAAGTGGCATCCAACCTTTCTGACGCAGAAGCTAATCTTGGGACTATTGTCCCTTGGATTGAAAACTATCAAGTGAACACTAAGAGCATCGGTTGCAGGATTTACATGTCACTTATGGGATCTTTCAAATCTCCCGCACTGATTTATTATGTTCATGACACTCTTGTTAATATATTTTATTCATTTAGAACATGATATATGCAATACCCATGGACCCTTCCATCGTTGTATAGTATGGTTGAAGGACAAGTTCATGTTGGGATGGTCAAACCTTTGTCTACTACTGAAATAACTTATCAAGAAATTCAGTAGGCCATGACAGACCCAGATCAAAATCTTGTGGTCACCGATGAGGATGATCTCTTTCCTGAGCCTATTTGAACTCAATACTCTTCAGGCCCACAATATGTTTTGGATGTTGTCTTGCCTTCGGACGAAGAAATCATCAAGGAAATGGTAGCAGTTGAAAGGTTGTGGGAGGATTTGCATCATAGATCGTATTTCCTCCCTAAAATCACTTGGATAGAGAGTGTATAATTCTTGTCATTCATCATTGGAAGTATGGATGGGATATTCAATACCTTGGATATGAATGGTGTCTATGCCGAAGGAAACATGGGTAACATATCGAAAATGATCCTAGTCAACATTTCTATGAATCCTGAAATTGTTGAAAATGTATTTCTCAGAGAAGAATTCTCATAGGATGAGAGTGATCAATATGTGACACTCTTTAAGGATTTATGATATTTGTTCACAAGGTCTTATGAGGAAATTCTTGGCATTGACCCTCGAATAGTTCAACACAAGATATGAACCTATGAAAATGAAAAACCTATTCATCAAAAGTGAGACCTGTGAACCTGTTGAGGGGTCCTAAACCCCTTTAAATAAACAGTAGGAACCAAACCCACCACCGAGGCCCAATTAGACTTTGCAGCGTTTAATGATGGAATGGTTCTCCAGATATTGCGATCTGGTCAATTAATTGATGGGATTTACATAGTGATTGATAGGATGTCTTCCTGTGAAAGCTTCTTCTTCAGTTCAAAAGTTCTCTTTTTGTATTTTCTATTATAGGTGGGACCGATACAAGATAAAATCCGGTATAACCCAATTGAGTAACAAAGTGGGAAATATTAACTACTAGAGAAGGCTGAGCTTGGGATAACCCGCATGCTCAAATGTGTAGACAATGATTCTTATAGCTACCACAAGCCTAGTATTAATATATTAACCTACTGGTGTTCTAATTATTGACTAAGATACAATTATCAGAAGAAAACATACATGCAATAAATGATGGAAAGAAAAATAGTTTCCATAACTCTAATCATCAATCACATATTAACACAATGATTCACTTTTCATCATTAAAGATAAGAACTATAAAAATATTGAATCAAATAACTTATCAATAGATTGAAAATCTCTTACTCGTTACAACATCCATTCATGAGATAAAATCAAAAATAATTCTTCTTCAGATCCAATCACACACGCTTTTGATGAAAAACACAAACTTGTCTCTGGTCCTAAACATGACTTCTCAATTAAGGTAGCTCTAAAATAGTTCTTTACAAATCCAAAAAATGAGGGTCTTTGCAACAACCATCAACCTTTGCTAATAGGTCAATCCTCTTATTTATAATATATTATTAACTAAAAATCACTATTAAAAGTGCAGCTTAGTAAAACAAAAACTTGCCACATGGCGCTTTCATCTCTCAGTATTCTAAGAGTCATCATATGATCTCACTTGAGTGGATGACTCTTCTTGTACTCGACTATTTGACGAAGCGATCCTTGCATGTTTTGGCATACGGGAATCTATGTTGTTACATTGGGGCCGAAAGGATCTCTCTTATCTCTAATGCCCGTGCTCGATACTAGACTATTCTAGAACTTAACTATTGCAACATAGTTTGAGATTTGATTGGGTATTCCATGAACTGTTGCACTTGACCTGGCGCCATGTTTACCACCCTTTCGATCTCCACAGCCCATGATGAGTCTTGTTCGACATGTAAATTGACTATGTCACACAAGTCGACAAAGTCATTGGGTGTGTCAAATTCAGGGAGGCCGATATCTCTCATTTCCGGTTGATCTTAGTCCAACTCTTTTCACAATCGACCCATTTCTCTTGGATTTCTCGATGAGATTCTTGAGCCATTTTTTCCCAATATTCATCCGACTTCTTTATGTAGTTGATGCTTCTTTCCCTTAGTACCTGGATGTCTTGCTCTTCGGCATCTCAACCCTGTTGACCGCGCTAATGTAATTGATCCTTTCCATGGGTTCGTGTTCTTTCTCATACCACCTTTCCATGTCCTTTCACATTGACAATTCCATGAGGGTGTCTTCTTGAAGCTCGACTATCCTTGCAGTGAATAGGTGTTGTTCATCTGTAAATTTACTGTAGGCCTCATGGAATTCGCTTCTCAGGAACATCGTGGCCTATGTGGTGTCTTGGTAATATTTCACTAAATGGCTTAGATATTCCAATTCCTTCAGCGCAGCGGCCAACTCCTCTTCATCCCTTTTCTCTCTGTCTAGGGTGGCATATGTGATTTCCATCCCTGCGTCGATAAGTTCAGATGTCTTGGCATGCTCCATGTTAATCATTTTTTCCTCTATGGTGATGAGGATGGAGCGATCTAGAGTGATCCTCCTCTTCTTGGTGGTTGTCTTCATGATAGCTTTCCTTTTCCTATCATAGAAGATGGCATGTATATCAGTAACTTCATCCACGGGTTCGGTTATTTGCTGATCTCCCCAGGTAAGCATATTTCCCAGGCTTTTGACGGTGGATATTTGTTCACAAATGGGTTCTTGAACCTCTTCTATGTGTTCCAAAGGTCCGACCTCTGGTTGTTACTGATTGGGAGGTTGAGTACCAATTGAAATTGAAGCATCGGGGATAGTCTCGATACTTACTTGATAATCAGCTGTTGAGATGTTGATTTCCTACTGTGGAGACTCTTCCTTTTGTTCACCCGACTCTGGCTCGTCCATCAGAATATTCACTTGGGTCTCTAGTACACTGAGTGTTGGCCCTTGACCAAGTTTTGAGGAACACTTGGTCATATTTGACCATTTTTGTACTTTGACAACTTGTCAAAGATGGAGTGCAACACGAAGCGGAGATCGTGGAAGCTAGACCCCTTTCTTGGGTCCTTTTTGGGTTTTGGGGGATAATGTAATGGTTATGGGATGTTTTCCCATGGGTTTACCCATGTTTAGGCCTATTTTGTAGAGTATAAATAAGTAGCTAGGCAATGTAAGAGAAGAGAAGATAAGCTAAGTGCTAGTAAAGGCTTTATGTATATTGTGTGACCGACTTGCATAGCTGAGTGCAAGTGTTGTAAGTGATGAGTGCAGGGATTGTAAGAAGGCTATGTGCTAGATCTACTTAGGGAAGGAGCATCTGGCGAGGTGCGTGCAGATATCTTTTCCTATGTGGAGTACAAGTTTGAGCTCTGTGTTGTAACCCGATTGACCAAAGATAATAAAGAAGAAGAAGACGTAGCCTCAGGGTGGGGTTGAACCATGATAACTCTGTGTGTTGTGCTTGGTGCTTCGACCTAATGTGTTGATCTCTTTCCATGTGTTGTGATTTAATATGATTATGCTATGTGCTTTGATATACTTAGATAGATCCACTTTCCTTTGTGCTTCTTAGATGTATGGGTGTAGATCTGACATATATGAAAGTGTTGAGTGCTAAACCTATTTTTTTGTTTCTAAGTGCGAACTTAACCTAGATCTAAGTGAATGTTGTGGTGCTTTGTGCCATCTGTGGAGTGCCATGAGGGTTGAATACTGATGAATGATCTATACTAAAGTGCTTTCTAAGAGTTAGAATGACAGATCTGTGTCCCAGCTAAGGTTACAGATGCCTGAGTCTTGCAACCACCCCTGCCTCTACCTCGGGTGAGACTTCATATGCTTCGCAGGTGTTGCCAAAAGGGCTGATAGTTAGGGTTTTGTTGGTGCGTTGTTGAAGCGTTGAACCCTGGGTTTGCCCCTGTTACAACAAATGGTTCTGTTGTCGGGACCTGAAACTGTGATTTCTAGGAACTGAGGAAGAAGAAACTTTGTGCAAAAGAAAGCTTTGTGCGTAGATCTGTTGCCCTAGTGCGTAGCTTTTTACTCGAACTGTGAAGCTTTGTTCCAGGAATAAGGTCATATATGAAGAAAGGAAGATCATATCCGAAGAAAAGAAGCGAGATATGAATGCTCTATGCTCTAAGAAAAGTAAAAGTGAAAATTTCTGAAAGAAAGAGGTCAGATCTGCAAAAAAGAGGTAAGATCTGTAAGCTTTGTGCTCTAATAAAGGTAAAAATAGTCAAAAGTTCTTAGATCTGGAAGCTTTGTGCTATGTAAAAGTGAGATAAGTGAAATTTGTTTTTTTAGAGCATGGAACTAGGTATGTTTGATAGATTATGTCCTAGCTTAAAAACTAGGGCATTAATAGATAAAAGAAAGTTTGATATGAATAGATCTAATAAGTATAATGATAGATATGTTATACCTATGCATAGAAAGAATGTCTGGACTAACAAATGGATGCAGGATCCTAGAAATAATTTTCTACAGGTTAGCTATCATGATTCTAGTGCGTAGTACAAAAGAGGCTAGGGATCATTTAAAAGAAAGTGAGGATTAATCGTATGTTATAGTTGCAGAAAACCAGGCCATCTAGCTAAGGAATGCCCTGGTAGAAGACCTAGTTGTCTCTATTGCAAAGTTAGGGATCATGAGGTATTGGATTGCCCTATAATGATCGCTAATGTTGAAAGGATAAATCTGAATCAATAAGACCATAAGGCAGATCCAGAAAAGGCAGAAACCCAGCAAGAATCAGAGAAAGTATTAATACAGATGAAAGAAACCCTGAAGGAACATAAAGATGTCTGATTGTCAGAGATCTTCAAAGAAAAGGATAAAATTGAAGTAAGAATAGGAGACTACGACATCGAATGTGCTCTAGATGAGGGAACACAGATGAACATTATGACAGAAAGTACTTGGGAAATCTTGGGAAGGCCTGTTATGGTTCCTTCACTAGGAAGAATAGGGTTGTTTAAAGGAAAAATGGTAACCCTATGTGGTAGAATTACCCAGTTAGCTATGAGTACCCATGGAGCTTTGACAGAGGAAGAGTTTGAAGTCATTAGATTTATTGAGGACTGTGCCCCATTTCTAGCTTTGTTAGGCAAGATATGGATTGAAAAAGACCAGATACAGAGAAAAGAAGAAAAGGAAGCCCTAGAACAAAAGAAGCAAGAACTCATGGAATTTATGACTAGAAGGATCGCCTACATGACGGAGGAACAAGAGAATAAATCTCAACTGTTGAACACCAGGGACCTAGATGTCGAAGCTATAAGAGTGTTAGAGGAACCACAGAAGACCAAAATACCTAATCCATATGAGGAAGGAGTATTACCCTTGGATCCAAAGAAAGAACCTCAGCAGTGTGAAGTGACTATGTCAAGAGAAGATAAGACTCAGAATGGAAAAAGAATGAACGAGACAAAGCTCACTAGGAAGAAGTCTAGGAAGCTAAGTAAGAAGAGAGCCAAGATAGAAAAGTTACAGAAGGTTTCGGAGGAAACTTCACAGAAGGAAAAACCACAAGAATTGAGCTTCGTTGAGATATCAAAACAATGACATATGCCACTTCGCCGAGGTGAAGTAATATAGCCGTTGCAAGCCAATATAACCATTCAACTACCACTCCGAATGGTTCCAAAATCATTTATGTCTCGCCACTAGACCGCTAGACTGTGCCATAATGGACAGAACATAAGTTAATGCAGCCTCATACCCATTGCAAGCAGATCGTTTCGAAGTTTCCCTACTTAGTCCATCGCACCACGCACCGAGAATACTTTTTTCTAAGTGATAATTTGAGCCCGAAGCCTGAGATTACTTCACCCTATGATCATTTCCTTGTTCCCATACCATTCACTATAGTCTCTAAATTCATTTTACACCCGAGCTAGTTGACCCAAGCTTGTATGTCAGATGAGCTCAGCGCTACTGAGAAAGTAGTTGAAGAATTTTTTATTGAATTAATGACTAAGAGAGTCATTTCGGAGCGATGATTATCTATATGAGTCCAAGCATCATCAATGATAGGACCCCAGGCCTCCCCTTCCACTACTTGCGTCAGTTCATCCCGGTCGACCGATGAGAAACGAACCAAGCACAGGGATGACATCACAAATGCCAAGCTTATCCCACGCATTATACCTACTTACTTACCACCTCTAAGTGATGCCATCAACCGTGACAGTGTACCTCATGACTTTGAGTACACTTTGATCACCGCATACCTTCTGAAAGGGGTACACGCAGTTTGTGTTGACCAGGATAAGCTCGCAGCACTGAAATTTAGTGATTTTAACCTTGGAGATCGTAAGGTTTACAACATGTTAGCCCCGCATAAGTACTTAACCAGGACCAGAGGAAAGAATTATAAGATTGTCCCACAGTCATGGACCCAGAACCTCACGCAGTCCACACTGCATAATGTAATGAAGATCCCGCACTTTGGCAGACACCAGGAAGTCAATGCATGCATCAAGTTGTTGTTGTCTTGCTACCATAGAGGATACTTATGGTTGGACCATCGCATCACTGTGGATCCGACCTTGATCAATCAGATCACATGACTTAGTATGCAAGGCCCTGACCCATAGGAGTTTTACCCTGGAAAGACCTCAGACCGAGCACTAGCACAGAGGGTAAAAGAAACTTATGGTGATGTTGAGAAAGGCACACGAGGCTACAAGGTAGCCTCTATCTAGAGTGGCACAGTGCGCCTTGCCTGTCAACTGATCACGGGAAAGCTAGTTCGCAAGAACAGACCAACACAAGTGACTGGATTCGTAGTCGACCTCGCAGGGAAGTGCGTCGAGGGACTACAAATGAACTAGGTGCAGTACCTTGTAAACCAGCTAGAGCTTGATTGTAGAGAAGCGCAAGACCAAGGGTACAAGCTCCACTTTAGTTGGTTGCTCATACTAATCGCTTTCATCACCTGGGAGCTACCAGAAGGTGCCACTTTTTTGGAGATCGAACCCTTCGAACCACTGGCCGCAAAGTTTTGTATGATGTGGTACTCTAGCGACATGAATAAGTAGTGGGAGTCCAATGCCGTCTTCCATGCTTATTATAACCAATTGAAGAATGCAATCCAGTCTACACCCCGCCTCACCCCAAAAACACTTCATAGGTTTAGAACTTTGATAAAATTTAGCGCGGACTGCCACTTCACCTATATCACAGCATGCGCTGATGAGCACAAACAACAGCTCCAGTCGTACTACAAGTTGACAGAAGAAGACATTTCAGCGGACCTCGTAGAAATGTCCAACGAGAAAAGCCCTGAAGCTATGCCAGATACACCTGGACCAGTCAAGACTAATAAGGATGATGAATTTCAAGATATCCATAGCACATCCACGAAGACTACTTTGATCTCATCTAACCCTGGAGGTGATGGTGAAGAACTAGGTGGCACAGAGGTTGAGAAAAACAAAGGCAAGGTTACTCCGCCTAGAGAGGAGGAGGATCCCACTAAGAAAAGAAAGATTACCCCACCAAATCCCTCATCCTGAAAGAAAACTAAGGCCACTCGGACTACGTTTAAGACTACCCTCACACCAGATGACTTCGACTTTTTAATCGTTGCGCTAAATGATGCTTCACTAGAGATCGCATAAAAGAAAGAAGCAAAGTAGGAGGAGGTATTTAGTCGAATCAAGGGTGAACTTCAAGAAGTGAAATAGGCACTCCAGTCTAGCCGAGCAGTTTCTACTGTGCCCTTGACAATTGGAACAATAGGAATAGGCGATGAGCCCACCCAATTACACCAGCTCGCTGAGAAAGTCGAAGCTCGCCTTCGACAAGCTCAAGAAGACACAACGCAAGCCACCCACACTTTGACACAAGTACAGAGAGCACTTGTAGAACAACAGATTAAGGCAGACCGGGAAAATATTGCCTTGCAAGCGAAGTGGGATGAAGAAAAAGCACAGTTACAGCAGAGCAAGGACCAGTTGCTAGTAGAGAAACTTGAAGTACAGGAAAGGGTTCACAAAGAACTTCACTCTGTGGCGGTCATAGAAGTAAAGATTGAAGAATGTGTCCCACAACAGGTGGCACAACTTGAAGAAGTAATCCAACAACATTAGTAGTTCATCACAAATCTGGAACTTCATACCGTGCCCGAGACTCCTCAAGAAATAAGGGATCTAAGGGAGGCAACTTCCCGTAGCACAGTTGGTCGATTAAAAACCTTTGCCTTGGAATGCAAGCAGTTGAGCGCTAGAAGCACCCAGACTTATTAGAACTTCACAGAGAATCCAAAGTTGCAGGCATTGGAGGCACAGCTCCAAGAAGCAAAGAAACACATAGATACGCTACAGGCACAGCTGAAGGCCTTGACCCCAGTCGAAAGAATGAATAGGTTTGCAGAACAACGCACCGCCCAACAATAGGTACACATGATACAAATTAAAGTGATGTAAGTCTCCCAACGACTTCAACCAATCCAAGAAAAGGCATGCCAACTGTTCACTAAAGTTGAAATCCAGGGAACCGAGCTTGAATAGGTTTTCATCACCGCAGAACAACGCTTGGAAGGGCCAATAAGCAACGCAGTGATCCAGGGGTTCACTGAGAAAGAGGTTGTCGCACTACAACAGGTCAAAGTAGTTCGAGCCAAGCTTGAGGCATTCGAGGCGGAATTGATCACACCAAAGTGACTCGGGATGAGTCACAAGTGAGTGTTGGGGGTCTGTTGGCCCTTGACCAAGTTTTTAGTAACACTTGGTCATATTTGACCATTTTTGGACTTCGACAGCTTGTCAAATATTGAGTGCAATGAGAAGCGGAGATCATGGAAGCTAGACCCCTTTCTTGGGTCCTTTTTGGGTTTTGGGGTATAATGTAATGGGTATGGGATGTCGACCCATGGGTTTACCCATGTTTAGGCCTATTTTGTAAAGTATAAATAAGTAGCTAGGAAATGTAAGAGAAGAGAAGATAAGATAAGTGATAGTAAAGGCTTTGTGTATATTGTGTGACCGACTTGCATAGCTGAGTGCAAGTGTTGTAAGTGTTGAGTGCACGGATTGTAAGAATGCTCTGTGCTAGATCTACTCGAGGAAGGAGGATCTGGCGAGGTGCACACAGATCTCCTGTCCTATGCAGAATACAAGTTTGAGCTCTGTGTTGTAACCCGATTGACCAAATCTAATAAAGAAGAAGAATACTTTGTGGACGTATCCCCAGGGTGGGGGTGAACCACGGTAACTCTATGTTTTGTGCTTGGTGCTTCGACCTAATGTGTTGATCTCTTTGCATGTGTTGTGCTTTGATATGATTATCCTATGTGTTTTGATATACTTAGATAGATCCACTTTTATTTGTGCTTCTTAGATGTATGGGTGTAGATCTGACATATATGAAAGTGCTGAGTGCTAAACCTATTTTGATGTTGCTAAGTGCTAACTTAACCTAGATCTACGTGAATGTTGCGGTGCTCTGTGCCATCTGCGGAGTGCCATGAGGGTTGAATGCTAATGAATGATCTATGTTAAAGTGCTTGCTTAGAATCACATATCTGTGTCCCAGCTAAGGTTGTGGACACCTGAGTCTTGCAACCACCCCTGCCTCTACCTCGGGCGAGACTTCATCTTGTTCGCAAGTGTTTCCGAAAGGGCCGGTTGTTAGGGTTTTGTTGGTACGTTGTTTAAGCGTTGAACCCTAGGTCTTCCCCTGTGCCAACACCGATTAGCTCAGTGTCTAAGAAACTTTCAACCTCCTGTTCATTCTATGGAAGGCCCTAAATTTGAGCATCAAGAGCTAGGGAAGATGCCTTATCTAACTACTTTTCCTCTGTGATCTACACCGGAGTCACAAAGGACACCTCTGAACTTTCCTCATCATCATAGATTGTTATCAAGTCGTGGAGGGAGTTTGGTGAAATTTCTCTACCTTATGTTATTTCTATTTCTGGCTAAGCTGAAACGTCCCCTGGTGATCCATCTTGTGGTGTTATAACCTTAGGGTTATCTAACCTGATGATTTTTTCAATTTGTATTAGCTCAGGGCCACTTGGACCTACCCAGCTTTCATCTGGGTTGTCGGCAGGGAACCTTGTCCTTGCATCTGATCAATTACTCATTGTACCTTTTCTATCATGAGTTGGTTCAACCCTTCTTGTTTGGCTTGAGAGGTATCCTTTACCAAGTAGAAACCTACATGGAAACCATAGGGTATGAGCACCCGCTTCTTGTCCTTGACCAGGGTGGCGTTGTAGCCTTGCAAGATGGTTTGATAGCATATTTGTCCTACTACAAGTTGGTCCCAGACATGAGATGGTAGGAGATGTGGTTCTCAAGTGGCCCCAAACACCCTGATGTAGGTTTTGTTCTCATCTAAGTACCAGTGGCCTACCTTGGATATCATTTTCTTGGTCGCAGCTGATAGTCTCGAGAATTCCTTCTTAAAAAGAATAAAATAAATTTGCACGATGAATTCATCACATATGAGGGAGTAAGACTTCTTATACCTGTTCTTCCCATAACACGCTGAAATAGATGTGGATCGGGAGCTCTGTGACATGCCAGCTCAGATTCATGTCGATGAATATGTTTCTAGCACACATGACATCGGGAAAATATGAAGCCATGTAGAAAGTTGGTGTCTCTCCTTCCTTCGGCATCTGAGCCTGATGTATACAGATGCTCATTTTTTTAGAAATTATCGCTCCCCAATTGAAACCACTCCAGGAGATCGCCACTGTGTAAGCCAAGGGAATCCCTTCCTCTAAAAATATGGAGCAGTCCTTTTCTCCATATAATCAGCAAATGAGAGCCATCAAATAGATGTATGGCTCCCTTAAGTTGGTCGTCCTGTACCAACCATTTCTTCTATTGGTGAACTTCTTGTCTTCCCTCCACCATGAGGCCATCACCTGGCTGGTGTCGTGACACTCGTAGAACTTCACAACAAAATATGTATTTAGACGCTCCTTGGGGTCTCTAAGTTTGTAGTATTTATGAACTTCTACCGGTAGGAACACTCCGACACACCCACCATTGTCATCGTTGATTAAACATTTCTATGTGTCTATGTGGTCGATAAGCCACTTCAAGACTTCAATATAGGTAAAAACATGGGTTCTTCTTGCTACCATATGCATGTATGACCATTGGATGTTTGGAAACAGCTCGTCATCGAACGCTCTTACATCTAGATCAGTGTGTGGGACATATTTCGGGTATTCCTCCCGGATGATATTGTTAAAGAGTTCTCCCCAATGTGGGAGTGCCATCTTGGACCCCGTGATTGCCTCTGTATCTCCAAAGGGAAAAGGCTGGATGGAAACCTTCTTCATTGTTGTCTTAATGAGAGGAGCCTTTGCCTACCTCTAGTTCTTTCAGCTTCAGTGCCCTCGACGATCAACTAGTGGTTGGATTTCTTGGCGGAATTGTTCGTGCTACTAAAATAAAATCTCAGAGACTGTGTAAAAAAAAATTGAATAAAAATATATGAATTATAGCCAACAAATTTACAGACTCAGATACATACCTATGAAGCTTGTTAAAACCTGGTTATTTTGACAATCACGGGATCAATACAGCCTTCAAGTCTCTCTTCTTGTTCCTTTGGATGCTCTGGATTTCTCTTATGCACATAATGATTTTGTTTACAAAGGCTCAAGAGAATTTAAACAGGGAAGAACTTACTGTGTCACATCAACCATTCAATTCGGATGATGAGTGAAATTTTAACAAATCTTCCGCCAAATATATACAACTTAAATTCATTGTGGGTTGACGGTGGAGGCACGGGGGGTGATGTGGTCTATCGGTAATTTTAAATGGTTGTTTTGATTGGCGCACGAGGTAGAAACTAATGTGGGATTTGGTATTAATTAACTCCTTAAATGCTCAAAATCTGATCGTATCTAATGCTAAAATGTCCCATCGTGTCACTCTCTAAGTGGGTGGATCGGGGATAGGGGATGTGTTATGAACATTTTTGTTGATGTCCTTCTGCAAAAGCTCCGACACCAATCAATTTCACCGTACAATGTTGTCGTGGAAAAGTTGACTCGAAGGTGTGACTCAAACCCAAGGAACCAATAATGACTTGGGGTAAAACTAGACCATACGGTTCTCCAATCTGGTAAAGACACGTGGCATTGAAGACCAATGACCTAATTCGTGTGTATTAATCGGAGTAGAGTCTTTCCTTAAGTTATTCATTCTAAAACAAACCTTAGCTTGCTAGTGCCAAAAAAGTATCCAGGGTTGGCAATCGACAATAAACCTATCAAGTGTTTTCTTCTTATTAGCTTCCTCGAAAAAGTCCCGATGCAGAAAACGCATCGGGGATTGACGATCGGGAATATACTTTTGTGTGTTCAGAATGTTTGTTGCGATCCTTTTAGGTTTTCCCCGATTTTGATAAGTGCCTCAGACATCAGATATCAATGATATATTTTCTTTTTTTGTTAACATCTATTCCCCTCATCTTTTACCGATGTCGAAGTGGGATCGGCTATTGGCGATATCCTTATGAAAGACTTGACGCAAAACAGAAACTCCCTTTTTTCGATGTTGGCAAAGATCAGCGTTCGGCAATTGAATTTTCCCGAGTGGTGCGTTTCCTTCTTTAAATCCCTTCTGATGCCGAATCTGAGCGCGTCGGGTGAAATGTTTTGGTTGTTGATTCTTTATTCGGTTGTTAAGGCGTTTTAAGTCATGGGGTTTCATAATTTCAAAACAAACCTGAATAGGTTATGAGAATCATGAGAATAAGAAAAGACAAAACATTTCTCAAAATGAAGTTAAATCAAATAGTGAGAAAGATAAAGTGGTACCCAAAAAAAGCAAAAAATTGACAGAGGCTTTTTAGGGTGTGTTGAGTGCTCAACAAATGGTGACTTACTGGGAGAAATAAGAATCTATGTTCCTACCTCGGGCTCAGGTGAAGGTGATGCAAAATTTGATTATGAACTTAACTAGTTTTTTATCAGATTTTTTTTTATCCTTGCATTTGAAATCCTTTGGTTGGTGCATTTGGGCCTACATGTGGGGTTTTCAACCTTTATTCCACCTTCGTTTCCTGTAACCCTGACTCATGCCCCCTTTGACAAGAGTCTAGTAATTAATTCATTGGCACTAGGCCCTTTTGTTACCCTTATTCACTTGCTATGACATTGCTCCGCTATCAGCGAGCATCCATAGCCCTGGTAGAGTCACTCTGATGTCACAGACCTTGCTCCACTTCTAGAGAGCGTCCATAGCCCCAACGGAGTTATCTGCACACCCTCTCCTACTGTGCGCTCATTTGATATATGTTGAGTCTCAGTTTTGACATATATAATGCCCTATATTACCTTGTATCTGATCCTTTTTTCATATGTTATAATCCTATACTTGACTATTTCCTCCCAAACACATACCCAATGACCTTGTTCATGTGCATAAAAGGTAAATTATGATTAAGGCATGATTTGTTTAGTTTTTCTTGAGTTAATTTCATTAAATGTTTGATTTTGCATGATCCTAATTGTTTGACTCTTAGGAAGTTTTGATCTGGTACTATCACACTCTGTGCTATTCCGGTACTACCCATGCACCTAATCCGGTACTCAGGATTATGACTATGTGTATTCCGGTACTAAACAAATACCTACAGGATTTTGGTACCAACATTCTAGTACTCGATTTTCACCTCGATTTTTGGGCTGATGATGATGGATCTCAAAATTTGGGGACATGGGTTTTGTCCAGAGCCGTGTTTTCATTTGGACTCATGGGCCATAATCTCCAGATCGCACACGTGTGGACCTCCATCTCAGGCGGAACGATCCATCCTCAATTTTTGCCAATTTTCCAAATATTCTAAGATCATGCCCAGATTTGTGGGAACTGTATTTTCTTGATTAGATAATGGTTGTACTCAACCTCCATTGATGTAAAATGTTTTTGATTTGGATTGGATTGTCTAGATCCAAAATTGTAATGTAAAAATCATATAAACTTAGTGATGGCTAAGCCAAAAGGGGGAGGAATTGTTATGTTGCAGATTAGATTTCTGAACATATTATCTCTGTAAACATACTTGCTGAAGAATCAATATGAAGTTAAATTCATCAATTCCATGTGTTTTGTAAAGTTTATTGTTCTGTAATTTTCTTTGAGCTTCCTTGTTTCCACAGAAAGGGCCCACCGATCCAACCAAGGTAAGCTCATTTGTAATTATTTTGTGAATGTAATTCTATTTGTGTGAGTGTTTTACAATAGTGTGTTGTTAATGATTTTCAATCCATTTCAAAGAGTTTAGCATTGAGTTATTTGTTTATGAATTGGTGTGAACAATTAGATACTATATCGAATAGATATTTTCCTTTTCTAATATTGCAGGTTTCCATTTAATCATTTGAAGTATGGGATTTCTAAGAAAATGACATTTTGAGTTTATATTTGTAGTATTTTCAGTATGTACAGGAACCAGAAGACTTTATAGCTCATCTTCATGCTCCATAATGAAGTCTCTCATTTATGTTGACTGTTCCTTGTACTGGTTTGTTTGAATTGCATGAAGTTGGAATTGATTTTGATTTCAATTCATAACATAATAATAGTTAATAAATAATAATTATTAATAATGAAAGGTCATGTCTCAAAGGACATGACTATTGGTAAAGGGCACCCCTGCGTGGGTATATAAACAAGCCCTCATTTCTCAATTGTAATCATCTCATATATCATCTATATCTTATTATTCATTTATTATTTACAGTCCTATATGGATTACTTTGTTATATTCCAGATATTTTGGATTATTCTTGTGTGAGCGAACTTTGTTCGTCTCATTTGAAGATGGTCAAAGACCAGATTTCTCAGAGAAACTCTGAATATTTGAATGGCCAAAAGCCGATATTTGGTCAAAAACCTTTGGAATCGGAGAAGCTCCGAAATGAAGAGGTTGGCTAAAAGCCGGCTCAAACAAAGTTTGAGTAAAGTGTGGCCAAGGGCCGGATCAGAACTTTCTCTGATACCAAATGAGACGAACAAAGTTCGCTCACACAAGAATAATCCAAAATATCTGGAATATAACAAAGTAATCCATATAGGACTGTAAATAATAAATGAATAATAAGATATAGATGATATATGAGATTATTACAATTGAGAAATGAGGGCTTGTTTATATACCCACGCGGGGGTGCCCTTTACCAATAGTCATGTCCTTTGAGACATGACCTTTCATTATTAATAATTATTATTTATTAACTATTATTATGTTATGAATATCTATTTATGTATATTTTATGTTCATAACAGAGTGATTGGAGTTGATTGCTATTTATTGTTTTGATTACTACAGGAGACAAGCTTCTCATATTCATCTCTTTAATTCATGAGCCTGGAATGAATAGACTTGTTTCTCTAGGATAGAATCTTTTTGATTGGTTGTTTTTGTGAAGAAGTTTCATTATCAGTTTTCCTCTTCTAAGTTCAAGGGTGTTTGAAGTCTTTAGAAATCTTAGAAACAGAGTTTTTATGTTATTAATTGTTTCCTATATGCAACAGACTTAGGTAGGTTACATGTTCTCAACACATATAGTGTAACAACTCTTTTTATTATGAATCCAGGATTGACATTTAAATGAGTGTAAGATATATATTGAACATATTTGTACACCAACATTTCAGTACTGTTGCCGGGGAGTTGTAAACGGTAATAGGTAGCATTTGAATTTAATGATTTTGGATTGGTTTTATGGATGACCTAAGGGCAGAGAGAAGATGGTAAGACGTGCGAGAAGAGCCCATGCATCCGCTTTTGTGGGGTTGCTCCAAAGTTAGGTTGTCCTCTCTTCTTTTGATGCAAGTGTGTTTTTCCTTCTTTTATGCAAAATTTTGTTTTCATGATGGGATAACTTGTGCGAACCGATAACCTGGTGTTCCCAATAATGCAAGGAGTTCAAGTTTGGTGTGTTTTATTTTTGCAAATAGTTTTAATTTATTAGTTTTAATATTCAAATATTTGATGATAAATCTTTGATCATCAACCAACTAGAGTAATTCAAAGATGATCAAGAGCTTGAAGAATGTTCCTCCAAGAACTTTCTCTCATTCTAGCAGCAGCTAGAATATCCACCTCTCAGGAAGAGCATATCTTGACAGTAGCCAAGAATTTAGTTGTCTCTCCACAAGAATATTTAGAAGTCCCTTCGGATTCCTATTGTCAATTTGTTGAGGAGACTCAAGAATCATGGATAGAATGCAATGGATAGAAACCATTAGAACCTGATATTGAGGAGTTCTTATCATGCCTCTCATAAGATCCTGTATGTACCTTAGAGACCAATGATCTTGAAGAAAATGCTCTGCGTGGAATGGAAAAGGAGGACATGTTGTGTGACCTAAACAAAGAAGGGAAACGAGAATATCTTGATCCTATTGAAATATGGTTCCAATTAGTTGTCAGGTCACACTACTCTGTTAATTTTCATTATTGTTTGATCTCATCATTAAAGCAGCTGGTCCTTCATACTTTGGTATGCTTTAAAATTTATCTTTTAAACTCGAGTATGGATATATTTTTAACCCCGTTACGCACATGGCTTCACTGGAAATTTTCCTATACTTGAAAAAAGGCTTTCTCTTTTCTCAATTAGGGTAGGACAATGAATAAATAGCTGCATATAGTTAGTGGTTCAGTTTAAAATATAGTGCAGTATTTCTTTTATGTTTTCTGAATAAGACAATTGACAAGGAAGCTTGTTGGAAAGAAGGAGGTCATTGTTCCCATGCCCAATCTTTGTTCTTATAGCAGGTTGCTTGCTAAAAAACATCTCAAAGGAAACAACATGATTTGTTTTTGGTACCGGGACTGCATACAAGAAATATATCAATAGTTTCCTAGCAGTTCGGATGCATTCTTCAAATCCGATCATGCACACTCAGATTTTTCGGATGGTCTTCAAAGCTCAAGTTCTTGCAAAAATAACTCAGAATTTAGATATGTAAGTATCAACTCCAAGGGTGACTTGAGGTAAGCATTTTTTTAATCCTTCTGATTTATTGAAAATGAAGGAAAATTATCATAAAGACAACATTTCAAGCTTGTTATTCTACCACTTGTCCTTGCCTCTTCTTTTCGTAATCCCACCAATGCCCACTTGTAACCCCGCATGTGTCCCTTTTGTTAAATTGTTTAGTATGTATATATGGGATCAAGTGTCTTGTCCATTTTGAAGATAATAATGAAAATCCTAGAGAAATTGACATACTTTTGGAACATCATATAGTGCAATTACAGTCTGTTGATTTGCAGCAGCAATACATACATTTTGGGATCCCACTTGCAACCTCATAAATCCAATTTTTTGTAATATTGTCATCAGCCGTGAATTGGAAACAGAGTTGCCAAGATTTTTGTTTCTCAAATGTTGGAACTATTTAGTAAATGCCTTTATGTGTGCCTATGTGATTTTGGATATCATATTGAGATATGGTAAGAGCACTTGCACAACATCCCATACACTATTTCCAGAACCCTGATCATTGGACACTGAATTTCGAGAAGAAGGTCTTGATAGAGAGATACAAGAAGTACGATATGAGCTCCAAAGAGATATGCGAGTGCAGGAGAAGTTATGACCCTTGTTGTTATTGTGGGGGAATTTAAGTTGAAATTTCATTCAATGTTTGCTTTTGAATGATTTCTATTAGTGTTCACTTATTGCATTTGGTTTGATCAATTGATGAATTTATGTTGAGGATAAACAACATGTATTTGTAGTGATCTTTTGAATATCATTGATGGATTTTCTGTTGAATCTCTTCGAGATCATTGCATGGAAAATAGAAGACTTGAAATCATGATTCGATCTAGGAACAACAATACACATGTTAGCCAACATTGGTAGGAACCATGGAGTAAGGTCTTCAAGCTACATTCCATCATTCAATTCAAGTTGTAGAGGCATAGGCAATGGAAAAAGTACTGGAATTCCTCCCTTATGAAGAACTAACACCAAGTACTTATCAAACATATCCATATCCTCAATTGTGACATTTCCAGCTACTTGGACCACACTCTGCCATTTATTTGAGGCTATATTCCCAACACTACATCAAGCCAATTGATTAGGGGCATTGGTTAGAATGTAAAAGAAACCATAATGATGTTCCATAAACTATTGCACACCAGACTCCCTTTCTCGTATCCTTTGCAGCCCAGCTCTCATATTAGCTTAATGCATCAAATAGACCTCTGATGATATTCTTGAATTCCGACACATACCCACATGAACATAACCAAGTTGTTCTACAATCTCATTCCAGTCAAGAAAAACTTCCTCCCTGTAACAACTCCTAAGATAATAATGGAATGATGCGACTAAACCAGGTTGTCTTTCCACTCTCTTGCATAGAACTGGATATTCCTTTCCTTCAGGAATGCACTAGTAATATAACTAGGTACCCCAATGCTTTGGGGGAGTCGATATCTCTAGAGGAATTCTGGACTACATCTCGGCCTGCAATTGTTGTTGTAGTTTTATGGTGTCTGCCATGAAAGATTCAGTGTAACTATTTTTATCTTGAAAATGGTGAGTGAGAGCAGGGTCTTGGAGGTTGGACATCCATTGATAAGGATTGTACCATGTCCTCCCATGTGCATAGATGGAAACTGGGATCTTCTTGGTCACTGGAGATTTGAGGACATTATAGTCTTGATGAACAAATGGTGTTGATTTTTTTTAATTTTGCACAAGGGAAATGGAAATGGACAAGATGGGGTCGAGAAGAAAGGATATCGAGAGTGGTGGATCAGACACCTTTGAAATTTTCTAATTCTCATGTGAATTGTTTCATTTTGGATTCATCATCATATTTAGGAATCATTTTTAGTGATTGCAATAGTCTGGTGTCCCTGTGGGTTTAAATTTCGTTTACTTTGGGCATTTTCTTTTCGAACTCTCTATCTTTCTTTTATAGATTTGGAAGATAATTTTTATTCAGAGAATGAAACCATCCATATAAATGGTTATACATGCATTATCATTGTTGGCATCAAGGATCATGTGTGTCTTGGTGTCAAAGAAGTTGTTGAAGTCTATAGAATGGTAGGTATTACAGTAAGAATGGTTGTTGGCAACAATATTAACACAGCAAGAGCAATTGCAACAGAATGTGGCATTTTTTACATATGGGTTCGATTTTCATTATTGTTGATGCAACAACCTCTACCTCTTTAATGGATGGTCTTGATTGGCAAGTTGTTAAATATATTGCGGAATCCATGAAGTGGCTGAAGGAAAATGGTTGGAGTAACAGTTTCGTTTTTTGCAAGGATGGTGCTTTATCTATTGCAAGTGATGCGTTGTTTCCAGAAGTCGATAGTGTTGTTGCATTCTATGGTGTTCCTTCTCCACAACTTGAAATTCCATCATCAGCAAAAGCACATGTGCATTCTCATTTTGGAGAACTTGATGACTTTGTTGGGTTTTCAAATGTGACAACAGCTAAATCTTTGGAGGATAATCTGAAGGTACAAGCATGTATATTTGATTTTTAAAAATGCATCTGACTTGAATATTACAACTTTCAAGAAGACCACACAATTGGAAATATAATTTGCATGCAAATGATCTCTTTTCCATCTATAATATGCCACATCCATTATACAAGCCAGACTTCCCCAATGAACTCTTATAACTTTACAATTGATGATCTGGATTAATCATTTGAAAAATATCTTTTGAGGATGAATTGGTGTGATTTCAATCAGAAAATCATTAGGATTCTCAATGTCTTCAATCTTTCCTGGAAGCTGAGACTTCAAAGGTCGAAGCATCAACTCATTTTGAGAAGAATCTTAGGCTGGGTATTTTGAATTCTGTAGAAATCATGATGAAAATGGAAGATGGATTTGCTATGGACAATCCCAATGATCGCAACCCTCTGAGCAATTTTTTTTTAGTGTCTCGCATTGTTTGCATGAGGCCATGCAAAACCTCAAGCATGGGGGAGTGGTTGTTGAGACAGTAATAGTTAGCATTATTATTTTTGTAATAAAAAGGAAGTTCCAACAAGAGCAGTGATCAACCTAGTCCCAAAAGAGGGGGCTTATAAAATCTCAACATATGGTCATCCAATTACAAAATACCATCTTCTCACAGAGCTTGGAGCCCAGTCACCAAATTATTTTGCATTATTCTGATGCAAACCCAGAGTTCCTACATCTAGTGTTGGTATTTGTTCCATCTACATGGTTTTTCAGTTGAATCAGATCATGGGTCCTCTTCTGGAACACTAAAGAACACCAACTACTTCTACAAGGTGCAGCCTACAAAAGTTTCAGAAGCACAACCCTGTGTCCATCCAGTACTCAGGTAATCTTGTACTGGTAATAAGGTGATGGTAGCTCTAATCATGTATTCATTTTTTGTTGCTCGATTTAAATGCTTCAAGCAATAGGACATATAAACTCAAGAATTTGTTTTCGTTTTACTAAGGAATTAGACTAATTATGAAATAAACATATGATTACTCTCAATTATTGCACACTCCCTACCATGAATTTATGCAAGCCCTCGTATACATCTCCTCGTATGGAAATAATTCATCATGTCACTCTGTTTCTACCCTCTACTCTGTTCTAGTAATGCCCTATTTCGTTACTATCCTATTCCGGTAATATCTATTATGGTACTGCAGAAACATGTTCTGATACCAGTTACCAATCTGGTACTGATGCCAAGGTGATATGATCTTTGTCTTGTGCTTAACATCATTTTCACTTCAGGTAATTAGAGGTATGGGATAATCTCTTCTTGTTCTTTCTATCAAGGATCATTTAAGTCATGTGTTGAATTGTTTTTACTCTCAAGTACATCTTCCTCCTACATTTCTACACTTAACCTTGAATGAATCATCCTTGCTTTTCTTTAAGAAGATATTTCCACATTTAGCTCGATATGATAATGGTTTCACTTGTCTTATTACCTCATCATTTTGAAAAAGTGATTGCTAATTGAAATATCCATTGAAAAGTGGTGACACCATTATGTATAATACTAACCTAGTTGATTCAACAAGTTCTTATCCAAGTTTATCTTTACAAGCTTATCTTGGAGGTATTGATGAAAACCTCATGTGGTGGACCGCCCTTGCAAAACCTCAATGAACTTTCATGAGAACCCTAATAGGATTAACTAGAGGGAACTCTTAGTCATTATCCTAGATGTTCCATTATACATTGAATAGCTGATATTTAAGTTGAATGTGGATGATGTCACCCTTGGGATAATGGCAAAGAATTAATTATGTACCTAATAACTCTAAAACACTCTTGTACCACCTGCCTTCCTTATACTATAAGACTGTCAATGAGAAGTATACATAATTCTAAATCTTTTGAGTAATATAATAAAAAGGAAGTATCAGGAAGTACAAGTAAACTCGTCAGGGTACTAAACAGACCTGCTGGCAGCGAGGCCATGCTTGTATGGTACTAAAGTAAACCCATAGGGGTATTGAACAGGCCTGATGGTAGCGGGGCTATGCCGGGTAAAGAGAGTTGAAAAACATAAAGTGGCACACTTAAAACTGAACAAAAACCCTTGGGTCTCATTCTGAAGCAATCACTATCAAATCAAGGCTAGGATATGACCTTTATATCTCTCGGATGATGTTCTTAAGAACCTTCAAGTATCCACTT
>ML818258.1:119384-143763 GCA_009831015.1 Picea engelmannii | reverse complement strand
GTGGGGTAAAAGGAGGTTGCCCCCTCGAAGAGGCTTATTATCTGATATTATCTCTTTTTCAAGGCGTTGAGTACTTTTCTTGAGGTTTTTCTATGCTATATTGATGTTTGGTTCTTAACAGTTTCACTCTTCTTCATGAAGTTATCAGATATTAAAGAACAACTAGAGACCATTGGAGAAATCATGTCTGGTAGAGAACATGTCTTAACCACTCTCCAAAATCTTCCAAAATCATGGGATACTTTCATTCAGAGTATCAGTGGAAGAGAATCTCTACCAACTTTTGAGCGCCTATGGACATATTGCACTCAAGAAGAACTTAGACTTAGAAATAGAGGAGTCGAAGATTCCCCATAAGAAAATCATTCTCTTGCACTTCATACAAGGAAGGGAGGAAAATTCAAAAGACACTTCAGGCAAACATTTAAAGAAGAAAAGTATTCATCCAATCCAAGATATAAAAGAAGATATGTTTCAAAAGTTCAGTGTTTCAGATGTGACAAGTATGGACACATTGCCAGAAATTGTCCAACCAGAAAGAAAGGAAAAAAATATGCTACCACAGTTGACATTGATCCAGATCCACCTCAAGAAAATGAAGAGAAGAGAGAGAAGTACTTCCTCTAAAAGACATGACTACAACTACGTAAATCTTTTTATCTATAAGTTTATAGTTGATTCCATTTTTCAACAAAATGAAGGACATTGTTCGTAGTATAAAATCTCTCAAAAGACTTGGACCATTATCCCTAGTACGAGAGTCCAAACCATATTTAAGTTGTTTATAAGAACAAGCATAAATGTTTTTCTTAAAGAAGAGATATTCTTTCAAAGATTCAGAAAATCACAAATGATTGACAATGAAATAAAAACCCTCCCCCCCTTTAGCAGTTCAGAGGGAGACATACCTTACTCAATATGATCCTGTTGTTTCAACCGATACATATCTAGAAATATTGTAGTAAGGTCTACAAGGACTTTCTAGACCCACTATGCAAGAGGAAGAGAAACATACAAGCTTCTCAAGGCACATTCCAAGAAAGCAAAAGAGTTTCTCAAACTGTCCTTCAGTCATGAGCCACTTCATTGATGTTGAGAGAGAAGCAACAGGAGAACATGTATGGAAAGATGCCATAAATAGAAGAATACTACTATATATTAAAGAATGATGTATAATATATTACTCAAGCACCAAAAGGGAAGTATGTGGTAACTTCCAAGTGGATCTGTAAGTTCAAGCATGCAGCTAATGGAAGTGTCAAGAAATACAAAAGGATATCTATAGCCAGAGGTTTCTCACTAACAGAGAGAGTTGTCTATGATGAGACACTTGATCCAGTAAACTTGATAAACTTCCATCCATACTACCATCCATGAGTTGGAAACTATATAAGATAGACAGATTCTTGATAAGTTTGGATTTCAGCAAGAGTGTTGTTGATCCAAACCTATATCATTACAGTGTTGGTGATGAGAGCCTGATTTTGATGACTTATTCATAAATCCTTATTTTGGGTACAAGTAATCCTTGACTTCTGAATTTGAGATGAAGAATCTGAGTATGATGCACTACTTTTTGGTACAAGATGTATGACAGAGGACCGATAAGATTTTCCCAAGTCAAGGAAAATATACAATAAAAATATTAAAGAAGTTCAGTATGAAAGAATGAAAATCCATCGCAATGAATCAAAACGAGAAGATTGACAACAATACAGATGAGACTAATCCACAGTTGTTTGGATCATTGATGTATCTGGCTAACACCATAATTTACTCATGCCATACAATGAATGTGCCTAGTCATTTCATGAGTCAAACCGAGACAAAATCACTAGACAATAGAAAATCATGTATTTACGAGGCACAGTGGGATATGGCCTGAGATATTCCTCTAGTATGAACTTAAGCCTGCCGAACATGACAATTCAAATTGAGAAGAAAGTACAGTGGACTGAAAAGATCATACCTGATTAATGTTCTACTATGAATATTTCCATAGTTGCTTAAAACACAACAAGAAACAAAACTTTGTGTCCTTGAGTACCACAAAGACAAGAGCATATAGAAGTTACCGAGCGAAGCAAAGTGGCTTCACAAACTTCTACCAGATTTACTTGACCACAAGATGGATCCTAATCAAGAGCCATGTATAAAGCTTCTTAAGGAACCCAGTGTTTCCTAATGGATTGAAACACAACAAGATGAAATATTCTTATGTAAGAGATATGATGCAGAGGAAAAATTGTATACTTGCAGTACCTTTCTACACCTAAGAAGACTGCAAACATTTACCCCAAATAGATTTGGTGAAGAATGGCTTCTAAGTTCAGAGGGAGTATTGATGACTCTAGCCCAAAAAAAAAATCAGAGTACATCTATATGACACTTGGCTTGAAGAAGAATGCCTCCCTAGCTTAGAGGGAGTGATAATGAATGCAGCTACGGGAGACATCCTCCAGCTTACAAACCTGTGAGATGTGGAACATAACAACTATGTGAGTCTTTCTCTCATCTTATAAACCTGAGAGAAAGACCCTAAGAAGGGTATGTGGTTCCTTCCTGAGATAAAGCTAGGAACGTAGAGATGACCTCCTTCATGATGTGAGTGAGAAGAAATCCAAATGATTATCCAGTGGAAAAGCGATCTGTTGAGTTAGGACGTGCCTGTGGCTGAGCACAAGGTGAATGTGTGAAATCCCAAAAGTGTTGGGCACATCGTCATGTGAATAGAAATGAAGATGATGTGATAGCCTCCTTTGAGAAACAGAGTTGACAAGAAGACTCCAGATGTTTCTCCTATCGGTGATAGTGGGAAAGACTATCTATAGAGTGGACGTGCCTGTGGACGAGCACATGTGAATGTGTGAAGACCTGGTTCTTCTGTGTAATGCAATGAATCAAAGCTATGAAATCCCTATGGATGTGCCCCTAGTGGATGAGCACTAGTGGGTGTATCAGATCCTTTGTTATATATTGTTCAAGAGTCATACCTACCTGTAACCATAATTGTTATGTAAAGGGTACAGGTCGGCCCCACCTTGATATGCTTAATATTAAATGTAAAAGATAATTAATATTAATATTAATTATAATAATAATAATATGTCTTAGAGAGTTCAACCCTGTTGAGCCAATAGACACTTTAGTTGATAGGACAATTCTAATATAAGTAAAGGAAAATTCTCATTGTGGAAATACAATCACTCAAGCAAGTTTGGAAATTTCAGCAAGTACACTTCTTTGGCAAAAGGTGTGCACCTCTCTTGGGCACTAGAGTTCTAGGGTTTTGTGAACCCTCTTGTGTGATAGGTATTTCTTGTTGGTAAAGGTATTTCTCTTGAATATTATAGCAAAGGATTTGGTTGGGTTTTCTTCCCTTGTTGAGAAGGGTTTCCCAAGATACATTTTGTGTTATTTTGCATGGTGCTTCTTCTTGTGATCTTGGTTGTTGCAACATTTATGGTTATGGTTAAATGATAAAATGGAATGAACTTCATGATTAACCTAATGCTTAAGAAAAATAAACAGGGAGGAGTTGAACTTATTTTTTAACTAATGATACATGGATTTCTTTACATCCCTTCATTTGGAACTCTATTGTTTTGGCTTCTTCAAAATTCTCAGCTAGGGTTTCTTTGGTATCCCTCTTCACAAACATGGAAATAGAAGCTGGGAGAGCATTAGCATATACTTCGATTTGCAACTCCTGAGTGGGTTTAGCTTCGGGTTGGAATTTGTTTAAGATAGTGGTGAATCTTTGATTGAAGTCTTTATCCTTCTCCTTTGAACTCATGGTGATGGTGAACAACGCGGCCATCAAAGCTCTTGTAATGGTTTCTTCTGCAATTTTTTCGAGAAAATCCTTTTGAAACTTTGTCCAAATGGATATGGATCCTACAAGTAAGTTAAAATATCATTGGAGGCTGAATTCTCAAAAGTGTAGGTGAAAATCCTGCATACTACGTCTTCATGTTGAACATTCATTAGTTTGATAACTAGTATGAATTTTTTGATATGGTCTTCAGGCAATCCTAAGGTTTTAGGATCAAATTTAGGAAGTAACTTCTTTGGATGTCAAGGAAGGTTATGTACTCATCCAGGGATGGAAAAATCATCTCTATCCAACCAAGGTTGATTATTCTGAGGTGGGTTTTCCCTTTCTTCATTATGATCATTTTTATCTTCCATGTTGTCCGATCCTAAAACTGAGTGTTCTGAGTTAAACTCTTCCTTGTCGAAAAAATCATCAGGCTCGGAGCAGTTTTCGGATGGTGTTTCAGGGATTAGATTAAGAGGATGTTCATTTTTGGTGAGGGAGAAATCTATCAGGTCTTCTACTGTGTGTACAAAAACCTAGTCGGGGGACTCGACCACTGGTCTGCTTATTTGTTTTCTTCAAGGAAGTAACAGAGCTAAGGGCAATGCACCAATATTTCAGGTGTAATATCTTGTGATTATTCTGAATTGGTTCAATTCCTTATGAGGAAGAGCATAAGGTATATCAGGGAATATATTTTCTTCCTCTTCCTGGGGTGAGTTACTCATTTCAGGAGTACTCAGTGTGTGTGGGTTCTCTTGGGAATGACTAGCCATGCACGTGGGTTGTTTTGAATCTACAGGCTATGTGAAATATTTTGTAGAAAATATTGTCATCCATTCATTCTTTAGGCCTTCATTCTAGCACCAATTATGTTGAGGGGTCATAAATATATTTAACTCAAAAGTAGGAACCAAACCCGCCACCAAGGCTCAATTAGACTTTGCAGTGTCTAATGATGGAATGGTTCTTCATATCTTTCAATATGGCCAATTAATCGATGGGATTTACGTAGTGATTGATAGGATGTCTTCCTATTAAATATTATTCTTCAGTTCGAATGTTCTCTTTTTGTATTTTCTCTTATAGGTGGGACCGATACAAGATAAAAGCCAATATAAACCAACTGAGTAATAAAGTGGGAAAGCTTAACTACTGGAGAAGGATGATCTTGGGATAACCTACATGCTCAAACATGTAGACAATGATTCTTACACCTACCACAAGCCTAGTATTAATACATTAACCTGCTGGTGTTCTAATTATTGACTGAGATACAATTCTCAAAATAAAACATACATGCAATAAACGATGGCAATAAAAATAGTTTCCTTAACTCTAATCATCAATCAAATATTAAGAAAACGATTTATTTTTCATTATTAAAGACAAGAGCTATAAAAATATTGAATCAGATAACTTATCAATAGATTCAGAAGCTCTTACTCATTACAACATCCATTCATGAGATAAAATCCAAAATAATTCTTCTTCATATCCAATCACACACGCTTTTGATGAAAAACAAAAACTTGTCTCTAGTCCTAAACAAGACTTCTCAATTAAGGTAGCTCTGAAATAGTTCTTTACAAATCCAAAAACCGAGGGTCTTTGCAAAAACCATCGACCTTTGCTAATAGGTCAATCCTCTTATTTATAACATATTATTAACCAAAAATAACTATTAAAAGTGCAGCTTAGTAAAACAAAAACTCGCCACATGGCACTTTCATCTCTCAGCCTTCTAAGAGTCACCAAATGATCTCACTTTAGTGGATGAATATTCTCGTACTCTGACCATTTGACGAATATATCCTCGCACATGTTGGCATACGGTAATATATGTTGTTCCATTGGGGCCGAAAGGATCTCTCTTATCTCTATTGTTTGTGCATGATACTTGACTATTCTAGCACTTAACCACTACAACATGGTTCAAGATTTGATCGGGTGTTACATGAACTGTTGCACTTGACTTGGTGCCATGTTCACCACCCTTTTTATCTCCTCATCCCATGATGAGTCTTGTTCGACATGTAATTTCACTATGTCATGCAAGTCAACAAAGTCATCGGGTGTGCCGAATTCAGGGAGGTCGATGTCTCTCATTTCCCAGTTGATATTGGTCCAACTCTTTTCACACTCGACCCATTTCTCTTGGATTTCCCGATGAGGTTATTGAGCCATTTTTTCCCAATATTCGACCGAATTCTTTATGCGATTGATGTTGCTTTCCCTTAGTACTCAGATGTCGTGATCTTTGGCATCTCAACCCTGTTTAACCATGCTAATGTAGTCGATCCTTTTCATGTCTTGGTGTGCTTTCTCATACCAACTTTCCATGTACTTGCATGTCACCAGTGCCATGAGGGTGTCTTCTTGAAGCTCAACTATCCTTTCAGTGAATAGGTGTCATTCATCCGTAAATTTACTATAGGCCTCATGGAATTCTCTTCTCAGGAACACCGCGGCCTATGTGGTGTCCTGGTAATATTTCGCCAAATGGCATAGATGTTCCAATTTATTTTGCGCAATGACCAACTCCTCTTCATCCCTTTTCTCTATGTCCCGGGTGTCATCTGTTATTTCCATCCCTGCGCTGATAAGTTCATATGTCTTGGCATGCTCCGTGTTAATTATTTTTTCCTCTGTGGTGATGAGGATGGAGCGATTTAGAGTGATCCTCCTCTTCTTGGTGTTTGTCATCATGATATCTCTCATTTTATGTTCATAGGAGATGGCATGTATATCAACAAATTCATCCACAGGTTCAGGTATTTGTTGATCTCCCCAGGTAAGCATATTTCCCAGGCTTTTGACGGTGTATATATGTTCAATAATGGGTTCTTAGATCTCTTCTGTGTGTTTTGAAGGTTCGGCCTCTGGTTGTTTCTCATCAGGAGATTGAATAATAGTTGAAATTGAAGTATTAGGAGCAGGCTCGATACTTACTTGATAATCGATTGTTGAGATGTCAATTTCCTGTTATGGAGCCTCTTCCTTTTGTTCGCCCGGCCCTGGCTCGTCCGTCGGACTATTCACTTGGGTCTCCCATACACCGAGTATATCAGTGTCTAAGACACTTTAAACCCCCTTCTCAGGCTCCTTTTCCTCTATGATCTGCACCGGAGTCACCAGGGACACCTCCAAACTTTCCTCATCATCATAGATTGTTAACAAGTCGTGGAGGGGGTTTGGTGCACTTTCTCTACCTGATGTTCTTTCTATATCTGGCTGAGATGAAACATCCCCTCATGATCCAACCTTTGGCATTGTAACCTTAGGGTTATCTAACCCATTGATTTCATCAATTTATATTAGATCATGGCCACTTGGACTTGCCCGACTTTCATTTGGGTTGTCAACAGGGACCCTTGTCATTCCTACGAAGTTTGGGTCATCCTGCAACTGATCAATTACTCATTTCACTTGTACTATCATGAAAAATCCCCTATCCCATGCATCTTGTGTCATAGGAAATCCCCTATCCTGCATCAGAGCCACCATGGGAACCTTTGTTTCCTCTACCACTCTGATTTCTTCCCTGGATCTGAGGGCCTATTGATCCAACTACTCTATTTTTGTCACCTATTCATCTAGGATCATGGCTCTAAACCTGGTCATTTTGGGGTCGGCCATCCTTTCTACCACCTCATCCCAGTCCTAGGAATTTTATCTGAATACTTAATCTTTGAATCTGTCGTGGGTATACGGCCAACAGGACGACACTTGTGAAACATGTTGCAAGACCAAGCCCTTTGGATCGCACTTTAGGAATTGGCATGTGTGGAATATGAAATCAAGTTGGCGCATCCTTTCTTGTTTGGCTTGAGTGGTATCCTTTACCAAGTAGAAACCTACATGGAAACCATAGGGTATGAACACCCGCTTCTTGTCCTTGACCAGGGTGGCATTGTAGCCTTGCAAGATGGTTTGATAGCATATTTATCCTACTACAAATCAGTCTGGGAGATGATATGGTAGGATATGTGGTGCTACAGTGACCCCAAACATCGTGATGTAGGTGTCATGCTCATCCAAGTACCAGTGGCCTACCTTGGATATCAATTTCTTGGCCGCAGCTGATAGTATCGAGCATTCCTTCTTAAAAATAATAAAATAAATTCGTGCAATGAATTCATCACAGATGAGGGAGTAAGAATTATTATACATGTTCTCCCACAGCACACTGAAATAGACATGGACCAGGAGCTCTGCGACATGCCAACTCAAATTCATGTCGACGAAGATGTTTCTAGCACACATGACATTGAGAAAATATGAAGCCATGTAGAAATATGGTGTCTCTCCTTCCTTTGGTGTCTGAGCTTGATGTATACAGATGCTCAGTTGTTTAGAAATTATCGCTCCCCAGTTGAAAATTATCCCAAAGATCGCCACTGTGTAAGCCAAGGGCATCCATGCCTCTAAAAATATGGACCAGTCCTTTTCTCCATATAATCGACATATGAGAGCCATCAAATAGATGTATGGCTCCCTTAAGTTGGTCATCTCGTACCATCCAGTGCTTTGGTTGGTGAAATTCTTATCTTCCCTCCACCATGAGGCCATCACCCGGATGGTTTCATGGCTCTCATATAACTTCACGATAAAATATTTATTAGACGCTCCTCGAGGTCTCTAAGTTTGTAGTATTTGTGAACTTCTACCAGTAGGAACACTCTGACACACCCACCATTGTCATAGTTGATTAAACATCTATTTGTGTCTTTGTGGTCGATGAGCCACTTCAGGACTTCAATACAGGGAAAAAAATGGGTTCTTCTTGCCACCATATGCAAGTACAACCGTCGGATGTTCGAGAAAACCTCGTCATCAATTGCTCTTACATCTAGATCAATGTGGGACATATTCTAGGTAATCTTCCCAACTGATCTTGTTAAATAGTTCTCCCTAATGTGGGAGTGCCATATTGGACCCCGTTCTTTACTTTCTATCTCCAAATGTTGGAGGTTGGATGAAAACCTTCTTCATAGTTGTCTTAATGACTGGTTCCGGCCTCGGAGTGTATTCTAATGTTTTTTCAGCCCTTGGAGAGGAGCCTTCACCTACCTTTGGTTCTTTCAGATTCGGTGCCCTCAACGATCATTTGGTGGTTGGATTTCTTGGAGGCATTATTCCTGCAACTAAAATAAATTCTTAGAGACTGTGTAAAACAAAAACCGGATAAAAATATATGAATTACAGCCAACAAATTTACAGACTCTGATACATACCTCTAAAGCTTGTTAAAACCTGGTTATTTTGACAATCACGAGATCAATATAGCCTTCGAGTCACTCGTCTTGCTCCTTCGAATGCTCCAGAATTATCTTATGCATAGAATGATTTCATTTACAAAGGCTCAAGAGAATTTAAACAGGGAAGAACTTACAATGTCGCAGAAGCCATTCAATTCAGGTGATGAGTGAAATTTTAATAAATCTGTCAATGAATCTCTACAACTTAAATTCATCATGGGTTGACGACAGAGGCACGGGGGGTGATGTGGTCTATTGGTGATTTTAAACATTTTTTTTTATTGGCACACGAGGTAGAAACTAATGCAGGATTTGGTATTAATTATCTCCTTAAATGCTCAAAATATGATCATATATAATGCTAAAACAACCCATCGTGTCTCTCTCTTAGTGGGTGGATCAGGGATCAGGGATGTGTTATGAACATTTTTGTTGATGTCCTTCTACAAAAGATCCAACGCCAATCAATTTCAACGTACATTGTTGTTGTGGAAAATCTAACTCGGAGGTATGACTCAGACCCAGGGAACCAAGAATTACTTGGGGTAAAACTAGACCATACGGTTCTCCAATCTGGTAAAGATACGTGGCGTTGAAGACCGGTGACCTAATTTTCATGTATTAATCAGATTCGAGACTTTCCTTAAGTTATTCGTTCTAAAAAAATATTAGCTTGCTTGTGCCGAGAAATTATCCAGGGTCGGCTATCGACGATAAACCTATAAAGTGCTTTCTTCGGATTAGCATCCTCGAAAAAGTCTCGATGTCTAAAATGCATCGGGAATTGGGGATCAAGAATATCCTTTTGCACGGTAATAATTTTTGTTGTGATCCTTTTAGGTTTTCCCCGATTTCAATAAGCATGTCAGGCATCGGCTATTGGCGATATCTTTTCTTTCTTTGTTAACATCTATTCCCCTCATCTTTTACCGATGCCGAAGGGGGGTCGACTATCAGCTATATCCTTATGCAAGACTTGACGTAAAAAAAAACTCCCTTTTTTCGATGTTGACGGATATCAGCGTTTGGTGACTGATTTTTCTTGAGTGGTCCATTTCCTTCTTTCAATCCCTTCCGATGTTGAATCTGAGCGCGTCAGGTGAAGTGTTTCAGATGTCGATTATTTATTTGGGTGTTAAGGCATTTTAAGTCATGGGGTTTCATAAGTTAAAAAAAAAAACTGAATGGGTGATGAGAATCATGAGAATAAGAAAAGACAAAACATTTCTCAAAATGAATTTGAATCAGAAAGTGCGAAATATCAAGTGGTACCCAAAAAATAAAAAAAAATTGACAGAGGCTTTTTAGGGTGTGTTGAGTGCTCAAAAAAACACAACAAAGGCAGCGGAAATAAAAGAAGAAGTAGAAAAGATACTTAATGTAGGATTTATCTACCCATTTCCTCTGACAAAATGGGTCTCCAACCCTATTCTCGTTGATAAGAAGCATGGTACAATCCGTGTTTGCATGGATTTTAAGGACTTGAATAAGTTGTTCCCTAAAGATAACTTCCCAACTCCATTCATAGACCAAATCTTGGATCAGCGTGCGGGGAGTGAAATCTTTCAATTACACGAAAAATGTCATTTGGTCTTAAAAAATTTGGTGCAACATTCCAGCAACCCATGATGTTTTCCTTTCATGAATTAAAATAGATAGTGGAGGAATATTTAGACGATATTACGGCTCACTCACGCAAGAGGGCTCAACATCTCTTACACCTCTACTTAGTTTTCAAATGATTTTGTTTCTATAAGATACGATTGAATCCACACAATTGTATTTTTTCTGTGACCTCTGGTCATATTTTGGTATTAATCGAGGCAATCAATCATTTTCCTCCCCCACGCACAATCAGACAATTTTAGAGCCTACATGGAAAGGAAAATTTCCTCAGGCATTTCATCTCGAACTATGCTAATATAACAAAATGATTTATGTGTCTTTTGAAGAAAGGGGTCCCATTTTGTTGGGACGAAGCTACACAACGTTCTTTTGATGATTTGAATAAGGCGTTGGTTTTGAATCTATTGTTGATTCCCCCGGATTACAATCGAGACTAGTTTTTGTATTTGGCAATAGCTAAGTCTTTGATTAGCATGGTTCTAGTTCAAGAGGATTATGAGCTCCAAGAGCATGTTATATATTACTTGAGTTTCACTCTCATGGGTCTTTAACTTAGATATTTGCATGTAGAGAAACTGGCGCTGGAAGCTTTTCATGATGTCCAGTAACTCCGACATTACATTTTATTACAAAAGACAACTGTCATCACCATGGTCAATCCATTTCAATATGTTTTGACTAGGAGAATTATCGGTGGGAAGTACAACAAGTGTATTTTTGTGCTTCAAGAGTTCAACTTGGATTTTTCATCTGCAAAGTCTAAGAAGTCATTAGTCTTTTTTGAGTTGATGTCAGAATTTTCGGTGGAGAATGAGGAAGGAGAGACGAAAAAATCACTTCCATATGAGCACATTTTCCTTATCTTTTCGTTTGATCCATGGTATGGAGATATCATTATATATCTCCAAACTCTTAAGTTCCCTCCAAACTTCTTGAGAGATGAGTGGTGACGGATACGTCATATGGAAAAAAGATACCTCATTATTGATGAAACTTTGTATCAGCGAGGGGTAGAATCGATCCTTAGGTGTTTCTTAAATATTGAAGAAGTGGAGGTTGATTTGAATTACTTCCATAGTGGAGCATGTGGTTCTCATCTCTCTTGGTTGGAAAAAACCCCAAAAAAATTGTGTGCAGGATACGTTTGGCCTATGATATTTAAATATTGCATTGAAGTGGTCAAGAAGTGTCATCCATGCCAAATTTCCACTAAAACAATGTGTGCACATCCTGTTCCAATGTTTCTCGTCATCCCTATTGGCCCCTTCACCAAGTGGAGGGAATATTTTATGACATTCCATCTGGCTTCGGCTAGGGGGAATCATTACATTATCATATTCGTTGACTACTTTACCAAGTGGGCCAAGGCTATGCCAACATTTTCCAATGATGGGGAAACATCATCACTTTTAATATTCAATCAAATCATCGCTAGTCGCTAGGTTCGAAGTTCCGAGAGATATTGTCATTGACCATGCCAGTCACTTTCAGAACCACATGATGTCAGAACTAGCATCGAAACTAGGGTTTAGGCAGGAACACTCGTCTCCCTACTATCCCCAAGCTAATGGTTAGGTTGAAGACGTGAACAAATCATTGAAAAGTATTTTAAGAAGAATGGTGAGTTCATCCCGAACCAACTGGCATTTGATGATTTAACCCACCTTATGGGCTTATAGAACCTCTGTCAAAACTGCTACAGGTTTCTCATTGTTCTAACTCGTTCATGGAGTGGAATTCACTTTTCCTATTTAATGTGAAGTTCCTTCACTCAAAATAGCATTCAAGCTCCTTCAAGACATGACTCATCTCGAAGAACACTTGGTTTATCTTAAACATATTAACGAGCAACATCAAGATGTAGCTTTAGCGAACAAAGCACATAATAAATGGGTCAAGTCCCAGTATGATAAGTCTTTTCGTCCCATGGTGTTCTTCGACAGAGATATTGTGTTGGTCTACGACCAGGACAAGGATTCCTTGGGGGAAGGAAAGTTCAACCTTATGTGGTTCATCCCTTACATGAGATCTATTAAGTCCAAAATGTGGGGCCTCCTAGCTTCTGAAGGTCATATAATTTTATACAAGTACAAAATTGTGCTATAAGCACATAATATGCCTAGGCCTGAGGTCGATGCACCCTATCATAACAAAGAGTGTCATTTTCCAAATTCCAGAACAGTCAGACCCATGACATGTCGTTGCATGCCTACGTGGAGGTCATCAATGGTATCCATAGGTACGTTGCGCATGAGGGTCTTGAAGTTTCAGAACACACTATGCAAGGTCCTCATTGCATCATCTCTAGGTCCTACCTCCTCTCTACCTTGCCGTTTATGTCGTGGGACATTATCCGGTCTCACAAGTGCTCTATATGCATCAAAGTAAGGTACTTGTTAGTTCTTTGGGTCTCGCAAATAGATATAAATAGTTATAATTTCAAAAAATTAGAAATTAAATAACACAAAAGGAAAGGTTACCTATATCATGTATCTCATCTCCAGCAGAGATGATGACATACGGTTCATTGGTGAAATCGATGCCCGCAAATGGGTAGTCCTCATTGAAGAAAGTTTGTCTCTCCCACCAACCAATGAAGTCATCATCAAAGGGATTGGAAATTTTTCCACCTCCTAAGATATATATGAGCTTGGTCCATCAGACCATGGCAGGCCATGGTTGCATGTGTCCTCGTACATGTGTTCTCGGGATCATCATGGGAACCCACTCAAAGAAGAAAGTGCATAGGACACTATCAAAGAAAAATTTCTTCGCTTTCCCGAGCTTGCAATCTATTATATGTGATTTCATTTTATTGAGATTAGTAGTAGTCAAATCATACATAGTAGGGTGTACTCATTCAACCCCATATTGCATTTGCGCATGTGATTCAAAGTGTAAGGAGTTGGATCCCATGATCCGAACCGGAGTATATGAGATGACTCTGAGACTTAGGTTGGTAATATATTTGATTGGCACTTGAGAGCCACTATTTTGGGTGTCATCATCATTGTCCTCATTGATGAAGTCATTTATATTCTAGCCTCTTCCCTGAGATTGGAAGTTTGGCACTTCCCCTCTCCTCGACAAATCGGTAATGAAGTATATGTCTTCAACCTTGATGGTCAAAGACTGTCCAGTAAGCATGAATGCCTCAACATTTGGGTTCCAATAGTCAATTAGTATATTTAATAACCTCCTTTCTTCTCTCATGCCACCAAAGTTGAAAACAATTATACATGCCACAAGAACATAGAGCTTGTTTTTCTTCATCATTATCAAACACTCCTTAGTCCACCTCTTCATTTTCACGTTCTCTCCAGAGAATAGACATCCTATTCATTTTCTAAAATTCGTGAGTTAGTTTTAATTTTTCAAATACTTTTCCACGCATATACGACCTTTCGTTAGAATAGTCACAGATATATGCAACCAGTGTTTCCACCAGCTGCGTACATCTACGGGTTGCCTTAAGGAAACCCATGGATGCGCAAAATTGTTTTTATTAAAACAACTTTAAGCTTGAAATTTGAAAGCAAGTGAAAGAATAAAGTTATGGAATGCAAGATAAGGTGAAAATACTTACTTGTTTAGGGTGGCAAGTAGTGGAGTTGCTCCAAGCTCCGTGTTTTCTCGATTTTTCTCTCTAAGGGTTTTGGTCACTTTGGTGGTTTTCTGCGTAAAATGGTAAAAATGGAATGGTAAATGGGTAAAAATATCATTATTTATTAAAATTTTGAAAACCCACTTCCTTAAGTTTCTTATTTTCTTTGAATTTTCATCTAATGATCAAATTTTTGTAGTATTATCATCATTTTTGTAGGTCTTAGTACTTTTTTCTCTGGTACATTTATCATCGATTGGCCAAGTCTTTTACAAGACTCTGGGAAAGTAATGTGATTTTAACTGGCATTTACGTTAGGGTGCATTTCACTCGAAATGTTGCATTATCAATTACCATTACCATTTAAACTTGGGTTCAACCCCATTAACGAATGATGAAACATTTATCTCTTCTAAAAATCATCGTTCAATTGATGGTAGAGCCTACCTTCCATGGGAGCTCTAGTATAGAATCTTTTTGTTTTCTGAAGCTCATGCTGCAAGTTTGTCTCTAGATTTGGGGTCCTGGTTAGTCCCACCATGAGTTTGTGTTTAAACTTCATGCTTCTTACCCTCTCTCATTCTAGCCTTTTCCCGGAGGACCCCTATCTAACATTATGGAGTCCATAGTTAAGCTCTTTTCAAACTCCTTAAAATTGAAAATATTACCGAGTGATGTTGTTCCTTGTACACTCATTAATAGACCTGAAGGAATGTCTTACCAACACAAATTTACCCCTCTTTCATACTAGAAAGCACTACTTACAAAAACGATATACTCTAGTCTACGGGCTAGAAGAGTTCTCCTCATTTTTGTTTTATACTTTTTTGGGATTAGGAGACTAAATTTATGAAAAATGATGAGGGAGTCCATTGTTAATATCTTTTCAGACTCCTTAAATATGAAAATATGGTTGGGTGATCTTGTCTCTATCACACTCATAAAATGGATTTGAAGAGACATATTTTTGGTATAAGTTTAACCCTTTTTCAGACCAAACTGACTATGTACGAAAAATGAATACTCTGGTCTAGTATTTTCTAGAATATTTATCCTCGATATGATTTTATTCTTTTTCAGGCCTTGGAGACTAAGCTTACAAAAAATACCATCATGGGAGGTTTACTTCCTAAAGTGGAGTCGTAATTTCATCTGCATATTGATTTCTCATGATTTTAGGCCTATTGTCAACTTCAACATTCTCTCATTGAACCAATTGCCTATGCATTCCTATCAGTTCTCATCCTTTCATTTTATGCCTTTGCAAATTGATACATTATCCCTAGAAGGAATATCCCCCAAGTTTCCTTATCCTTCACATGTTTCATTTCATTGAGCATAGGTATGTTCCTTGTGCTATGGAACTAGTTTTCTTTCCCATGACACATGTTCCATCCAATGTACGATAGCATTCTTTTATTCCTTTCTAGGATTTTATAACATGAAAAAGACCAAAAAAAAAAAAAACCAAAAAGAATGTGAAAACATCTATCTCTTTTATTGGTATAAATTTTGTCTCCCTTGATTGAAGCACAATCTTGAGTGAGAATCTCATCATTTTGGGTTTAGTATGGCTTTAGGAGACTTTTTCTCACTTTGAGTTTTTTCTCCCTCGGTTGGTTATTCTTCCAACTATATGGAGCATTTGTTGATGCCTCCTACAGGGAGACTTTTAAGAACCCCCCCCCCCTAAATTTATATGTATAAAAAATGGGTGAATCCCCATGACACATGGGAAAGTGTGAAGGATATTTTATCAATAACATAATATGCATATATATTTTTTGGAGAACTTTTCACCAAATTATATAATCTTGTAAAATATGGGCGAATCGTTCACCAAATTATATAATCTTGTAAAATTTGGGCGAATCTTTCATA
Source organism: Picea engelmannii (assembly GCA_009831015.1). NCBI lineage: Eukaryota > Viridiplantae > Streptophyta > Pinopsida > Pinales > Pinaceae > Picea > Picea engelmannii. Next base: position 127,571 of record ML818258.1, on the reverse strand, counting down.
GAATCATAAAATCTTGTGAAATTTTGGCAAAATTTCACATAATTATAAAACCTTTTAAAACTCTTGGCGAATCTTTCATGGAATTATACATGGTAACAAATTTCCATAATTGTGATCCATGATATATATGTAATTTCCACAATAGATTTAGAAGGATTTAGAGACATCATTATCTATGGGAACTCAATGCTAGTTGTGGAATGGTTTAAGGGATCCATAGACATGCCATGTTCGATATTGGGAGTATTCCAAGAAAATATGGTACAAAAAGAAGCACTTATGTTCTCACCTACACAATGTAGTCAACAAGACATTTTGGAGACTAAATATATATGCAAAGAACTAAAAATATCTATCGAAGGACTTAGGAGGTTCTCTTATCTTTCCTTATGTTTTCCCTCTATTCAATTGACAAGATCCACAATGTTGTAGTCTTATTTATAGAATTTAGTTGAGAATCCATCAAGGCTTAGAGCATTGTATTAATTCATCTTGCATTAATTCATACCTATTGTTTACATTTTCTATGACAAAAACAATCCTGGAGTAGGTACAATTCATTATTCATTGTGTTATGTTAAAACTTAATTCATGGTTTACTTGTAAACTAGGATGATGTTTCCTAATTTGGGTAATTACACAATCATACATCTAAAACACTGAGACATACATATATGCAGATACGATGGTGCTGAAGTACCATGATGAAACACCTGGTTGAAACACACATGAAGAACACTATGCATAATTAATAAGAATGAATGTAGATATGTTGGTGTTGAAACATCGTGCTGAAACACCTAGTTGAAACACACATGAAGAAGACTATGCAGAATTAATAAGAATGAATGAAGATATGTTGGTTGTAACACACCCATGGTGGGGCCATCAAAATTTTTCTCTTCTTAGGAGAATCAAAACCTCCATTCAGAGTTTCTATTCCATTCTACTCTTCCATAGCTTTCCATCCACAGTATCCATGCTCTGAACCGAGCTCAGAGCTGGCAGATATCCTCTCCCAAGTTCTTCAGGTTCTTCCATCCATCTATACTCTGAAGTGGAAAATCTTCAAATTTCACAATCCGACGTCGCGTGTCCCTCTCAGACCGATGGTCATGATTTACTTCAGCAGTTTGGGCTTCAAGAGTTCTCAACTCGCGCAACCCCACTTTCCTCCAAAGTGGCTATCTTCCGAAATGGAAGATCTACTGACACCTGTCCTCAGATGACAGATGACTCAGATGAACTCCGGCTCTCCAACCTTTGGGAGTTATTTTTCAACACACTCCCTTTTCTCCCGGAGTGACTTATCTTTGGAGTCCAGGATGTGACGACACCTATCCCTTTGGCTTGGGCATCTCAGATTTTCTTCGGCTCCCGACTCTTCAGGATTTTTGCGATGAAAATCCTCTTTTCTCCCAGATTTGGTCAGCGGCATTCTAACCACAACCTCAATCTGACAGTCAGAGTGTATCTACATGACCCCATAGATCTACGGCTCGTAACTTCCATTCAAGGGTCCTGTTGAGCACTCAGCACACCCTAAAAGTCTATGTAAAATCTCACTTTTTGGGTACCACTTGATATTTTGGCATTGTCTGATATGAAAAATGTGTCCTTTGCTTATCTCTTTTGTTTCTCATTAAGTCTTTAAAATATTTCTTGGACATGTGAAAATCATTAACTTAAAAGATGAATATCTAAATTAGAGAAATGACAGTCAATTTTTTACTGGACGCGCTTAAGGATTTTGGCATCAGGAAGGATTAAGCGTGAAAGAAAACGCTAGAGAGAATCAAAGTTGTCGAGCCCTGATCTTTGTCGGCGTCGAAAGATGAAAAAACTCTTTTGCGACAGGCACCACCAAGAATATCGTCGATGACCGATTAATTCGGCATCGGCGAAAGGTTAGAGAATAAGCATTGAACGAAAAATGAAGTAATAATCGCCGATCTCTGGGATGTTTTTGGCATCGGGAGTTTCGAAGGATGATAACCCTCGAAGGAACTACGCATTGATTTTTGAACGTCGATCCCCGATACTCACCCTGCATCGGCAGTCGCAATAGCTAGCTCAATTTAGTGAGATAGACGTAAATGAAGTCTCGAAAGCAACCCTTACCCACAAGCTGAGTTCTAGGTTTTATTTAATAAGCCTCGAGTCTGACCATTACCCATAAGTTAAGTTCCTGACCATTGGTGACTGGTATCCCGAGTTAGCGGGGTCACGTCGATACCATATGATGAAGACAATCAGCGTTAGAAGTTTTCTCAGGAGGATACCGACGGAAACATGCATAAGGATACCACTGATTCTCAATCTACCCACTAAGAAGATGACACGATGGGACATTTTGGATCTGAGATATGCTAGATACGACGCATTTAAAGGTTAATTAATTCCATAATATCACACTAATTTCTAATTTGTGCACACATCAAAGGACAGTTAGAACCTGCCAATACAATGCATTTTTCCCCCGCGCCTCCACTGTCATCCCACGTAGAATTTATTTGTCAAGTTTTGGCAGTAGATTGTTTTGAATTTCACCCATTACTCGTATTAACGGGTTGATACGACTGGTAGGATCTCTCCCGTTATATTCTCTAAGTCATTGAAAATAGGTTTATTCTGTTCACGAAATAATTCAGATCATCCAGAGGAGTGAAATGAGTAGTCCGGGGATAATTTCCAAGCTCCAATGAGTATAAAAACAAAAGTTTAGCAAGCCTTATAGGTATGTACCAGTATATGGATGTTTTATGCTTCGTTTAATATGCTTTGTTGTTCCAGAGTCTGTACTTAAGGCTTAGAAAGTACAGTGTCTAGGCATTCGAAAGTGAGTAAAGGATAAAAAAGGGAGGAGACTCAACCTTCAGGAGAGGAAGCTAAGGTTGATTTCCAGGTTGTCGTTGTCTCGCTTCCAACTGTTCCTAGATGTTTATGTCTCGTTCAATTGTGGCCCATGAACATTCAAGTTCTACCCGAGTGGTGGTTGTTTTAAGTATAGTATCGAAGAGATTTAAAGTGATATGGGTTTGGTCCGATAAGTCGGGTTCAATATTAGGTTGTCTTACAACGGGGACGGTCATAGAGGAACAAAAAAATTTAAAAGAGAGTTGGAAGTTTTTATGCTATATCAATTTGATATTATAAAAGAGAACTTTGAATCCAATATTAAGGATAAAATTCAAACCAAAGGCCTTTTTCCATAACTAAGTTATATTTTGAATAATTCGTGTGTGAAATATGAGAAAAACATTAAGTTGTCTATAAAGAAAGGCTCCTATCAAGGGAGAATATCACCCTATAAACAGAAGAAGAAAATAAGATAAGAAGGAATCTGACGAAGCATAAAATATGACAATCTAAAAGGTTCACAGGTATTGTACCTCCTAATAGCCGATACAGAGGAAAAACTGTAAACGATATAGACGACTAAAAATTGATCACCACAGTAGACGTTTTACTAAATTGCAATGAAACATTCATCAGACATATATAAGTGAAATGAAATTGAAAATGAAATCATAGAAGAAACAAACTCATAACACAGTCTTGACGAAATCAGGAGTCTCTGGATTGCTTTGTATTAATTCAAAAGGAGATATCCTCTATTACAATTGTAACAACCTCCTCGTTACGACAACCACTCTAATAACAGGTGCAATTTTTTTTTTGTTTAAGGTGTGTGCGCGCGTGTAGAAGTAACAAGCACACTTGACTCTACGTCGCCACTCGACAACCAACAAGACGCAACCACGATGTTCATCACAAGAAGACTGAAGGCACACAACGAGTAACTGCAAAAAATATACAACCATAGGCATAAGGCGCACATCGCTAACATTTAACGACATACTGGGTTATGCACAGTAAGAACACAGAGGGAAGAATCCAATAGTAGAGTTTACTATTTCTGCACAGGAAAACAGGGCGTTTAATCTTAGTCCTCTGCTCCGGAGAGAGAGAAGGTCAGATAGGCTCCTGGCCGACTGCTCAGGCAGAAACTAGTAACCCGACTACGAACAAGACACAAGAAAGATGAACACAACAAGACGACACACGACACATCACGGTGACAACAAGCAATAAACGCCCCTAGACATAAGGCGTACAACTAGCAACTGTAAGCAGAAAACGACACAAAGGGTTATGTACAGTACATTCACAGATGAAAGAATCCATAGTAGTAGAGCTTACTATTTCTGCACAGAAAAGAAGGGTGTTTAATCTTAGTCCTCTGCTCCGAAGAGAGAGAAGGTCAGATAGGCTCCTGGCCGACTGCTCAGGCAGAAACTAGTAACCTTCGTCAGGTGTGTCGCAAGAGTGGAAACCCTGCCTTTAAAGGGCCCGAGACTCTTGATACGACACTGGATTCTATACACGGAAAATCACGCACAGACCTATATACTAAGCTACAATGAGATGTCTACATCCTGCCCAACATGACTGACCCCCATACTCAATGACTCAACCAAGTACAACAATAATTAACTCAAGACCACAACCTCTATGGAAGGCGCAAGGCAGAAGGATTCAGACAACAACCCACCAAGTTCAGCATGATAAAAAAATAAAAATAAAAAGAAAACAACGAACACGAAACCTCATTTACTAAGTCCTAGTAATCTCCTCATACTTAAATTCAAGGACATTACATGATACGTGTTTATCAATAACCATAATTTTACCATAACATACCATGAATGAATAACTTCATTTCATTTACCTCACAAGCCTTGCAATAAGATAACTTCCACGTTACATCTTATATGTTAGAATTAATAATAAAACTACAAATGACATCACCACCAAGGCTAGCATCAGTTCATTTTGTAATATAAGGACTTTGCAATTAACTAACTATTTTCAAATAAGTCTACAATGAATTCACCATAAAAGCTAGCCTCATTATATTTATAATATAAGGACTTTGAAATTTACTAACTACTTCCAAAATAAATCTACAATGAATTCACCATAAAGCTAGCCTCATTATAATTATAATATAAGGACTTGAAATCAACTAACTACTTCCATAAAAGATCTATAATGAATTCACCATAAAAGCTAGCCTCATTATAATTATAATATAAGGACTTGAATTCAACTAACTACTTTCATAATAGATCTATAATGAATTCACCATAAAAGCTAGCCTCACTACAATTATAATATAAGGACTTGCAATTAACTAACTAATTCATAAGGAACTATAATGACACTTACACTCGTTCTAAGGTTTCTACCAAGCTACAATTTAATTTATTACATGATACATCACAACATCATTTCATTTTCCTAAAGTATCAACCATACAGGTTTGACGTTAATCATTGCGTTCTCATTTCTAGTTTAATTACCATAACCCTGACATGGCTTTAAAGGCGAGCAGATTAGCAATTACAGTTGGCGTCCTTACCATTCGATTGACTACTCGTAATTAAATTAACAAGGAAACGTAATTTCAACCACCAATTAAGTTACCAAAAGTCAAATAAAGGTTATCGATGGCTGTCATCCCCTCTGCCCCATAATTTAGGCTGTCAGAATTAAAAAGGGGGTCGCTACCAGTTTACTAAAAGGAAACACAGACGCCCCTAAAATATCCACGAGGTCCGAAAAGGTGCTGGGGTGTTCAGTAGAGTCGGTTGTGACAACGCTCGACCCGGCCCTGCAGTTAATAAGCTTGTGGCCAAGGTTTGGCAAGTTAAAATTCCAGTGGGTAAAAGAAAAAGGACACAGAGCTATCCTGGGAGCCCAGACCGGTTTTTTTTTAAATGCAGACAAGGTGTAAAGGGGTGGTAAATCACCACATGCTGCAACAATCCGAGCCTTCACACTCCTAGCGGCAAAGAAATAAATAACGCCTTCGCCGACCACAAAACCGCGTGGTGTGCAGAGCACAATCTGCGTTGAGTCAGAATTTCACAGGGCGATATTCGCTGACCAAGCAATTTAAAGAAGGGAAAAGCTAGGAACTGACATGCATAAATGGTCACGCCCAGAACTCAGGAAATTGAAAAAGGGAGGAAAAAAAAAACATCCTCACGGTCCCACACTCAGCAGATGCGCCCAGCTAAATAAAACGCAAAGACAGTAACTTGTGAAGCGAAAAGCCCCAAAAAAATGAATGCCCACAGTGACTAAGGAATCGCCCACAGTCAGAGGAATTCGCCCACAGAGAATCATAAAAACACCCAGCAACGCGCAAGGAATTCAAGCAACAAGGAAAATCAATGACAAAAAGGGTTATTTTGGTTTAGTAAACAATCGAACACTCCAGAATTTGATTACCACACCCCGCAGAGCCTAGCAACACAAAAAAAACGCAGAGATAGGACAGAGACTCAGAGATAAAAACGAAAATGAGGGGATACAAGGATCAGCCCGTGGCGGAGTTAAAGACCATTAACAAGGGATGCATCAGACAGGAACAGGCATTGCTGGCAAAAATAACCGAAGGCGTGATAAGTTTTGATATGATAACAAAAAAAAATAGAACATAACGACCAAACAGAACCTAACAACCCTCCCCCCAAATCCGAACAGTGCATCCGACTCAACAAGCACGAATGACCAGTGATAGCGCATCTTCAAAGGATTCAATCGGTTCCAAAAACGATATACCATTGAAAATGCAGGGATTTTATAATCCGCTTATATAAAAATTTAACACAGGAAGTGCAGGGATTCTAAGATTCATTTGAATAAATAAATAAATAAAATCAACTGAAGATGTAGGGATTCGAACACCCGTTTCAAGCAACGAATTTAAACTGAAGGTGAAGGGGTTTTAATATTCGTTTCCAGACAACAGTTTAACATTGGGCACAGGAATTATGAAGGTTATTCAATTAAAAATTTACACAGTCCCACACATCAATAAAACTTTACACAATCCAGATTGATGAAATAAAATAAAAAGGCATTTACACAGTCCAGAATAATAATGCTAATTAGATTCGCAAGCCATTACCATGCATTCTAACTATACCAAATAATGCGCGTACCTTTCTCCTTATCGACCGTCTCGATTGATGTCTGCGCCGCGATTGATGTCACTCTCTCCTCGCCTCTCCTGCTTGCCGACCGTAGCTACCTCACCGGTACCTCCCAGCCAATCGCTAGGGGTACTCTGCTTCCCCCTTAGCCCCCCGAGCCGCAAATGGGCCACACAAGATCCAGAGATAATAATAGCTTCTCAGCTCGCCTCCAAGGCTGAGCTACCACTCCAATACAGCTGAGAAGAACCCAACTCCTCACAAGCAATCAGTCAAACCACAATCTGGCAGCGTAACGTTACGCTAACCGTTCATCCCCTTCTTCTTCAACTTCCCCTTCTTTTATAGAATTTGAGACCCACCTACTTTCCCTAAATCACCATTAATTTAAGTTTTAATGACAATCCTCTAAAGATTCTCTGTCATCCAAGTGTCACTCATCCCCCATGTTTCTCCAAAATTATTTTCTTTAAAAAAAAATTAAAAGACTCATTTCCCTCACCCACCTAGAGTCGCTCCTAAAATTACTCCTAGGTGTTCCTAGATCCCCTTACCTGCTTTTAATAACTTTCCCTAAATAAAGTTGCTAAATTTAGTTCCTTTTAGTAAGTCCTTAATTGTTGATTCCTTTTTGCTTTTTACCCTATGTCCCCTACTTTCCTTTATTACAAGTTTCCTTATTTCTATTATTTGTTCCTTTCTTTCTTTTTTTTCTCTCCCTTTTTAAAAAAAAAAAAAAAAACCCAAAAAGATAAATGCACTTATTAATCTTTTCATTATATTTCTAAAATCCTAACTTTTATACTCCCACACTTTAATAATTTTATTTCTTCTTTATATTTTAAAAGCCATGGGTTTCAATTAATTTATCTCCCTCATTACTTTACCCCCCCCTTAATTTAAGAAGACTTACTAATACTTAGGAGGGTTTTGGTTAGTGTCCTTATGTTTATTTTTTTGTAGGGTCCTTTCTTAAGGCTAATCAAATTTGATCTTAGAGATGTTTTAAATTTAGGTTTAGATTTGAACTGGGTGACAATTCATTAGGGGAGTCGTTTTGAGAATTTCTTAAGGCGTTAAGGTCTTAGGGTCATCTAGGTTGTCTCATCATCATCATCAATGCGACATGCCCTTCAGGATGCACTACGTGCTCCAAGGGTGCCACTCGCCTCGTTTGCTT
>ML818258.1:92276-103072 GCA_009831015.1 Picea engelmannii | reverse complement strand
GATACCTTAGGTGACCCCTTTGAATGGTAAAGGGATGTTGATTATATCAAAAGGAGGTCAAAAAGGGTGGTACTGGCATATAGTTGGAGGTCAATGGTATGTAGTATGGGCAAAGAACATGGTCAAAACCGGGGACCAACACCCGACAAATCTGTGTGTTTTCCTTAGATCCCATACTCCCTCAAAGAAAACAACAAAGAATACTAGTGGTTAGTACTCCCGACGAGGTTTTTGTACACTCAGTAGAAGACTTAATATATCCCACAATCACCAAAATCCAAGAACCTCTTGATTTGATACCTAAAACATCAGTCGGCGACGTCTCTGAACCGAATGATTTTTCGGAAGAGGAGGAGTTTAACTCAGAGTCTGAAGATATGGAAGGAAACAAAGACCATAATGGTGAAAGGGGGAACCTACCTCTGAACAATCAACCTTGGTTAGACAGAGACACTTTGGCCCTCCCAAGACTAGTTCATAACCTTCCTCATCATCCAGAGAAATTGCTTCCTAATTTCGATCCCGAAACCTCTGGATTTCCTGAAGATCATATCAAGAAATTTATACTAGCAATCAGGCTTATGAACGTCCAACATGAAGACATAGTATGCAGAATTTTCCCCTATACGTTTGAAAATTCAGCTTCCACATGGTACTTCAATCTATCGATAGGATCTATAACTAGGTGGACGAAGTTCCAGAAGTATTTTCTAGACAAATTTTCTGAAGAAACTACTACGGGAGCTCTGATGGCCGAGTTGTTCTTCGCCACCATGAGTTCGAAAGAAAGAGTCTAGGATCAATCAAAGATTCACAACCATCTTGAACAAGTTCCATCCCGAAGCTAATCCAACTAAGGAATTGCAAATCGAAGTTTATGCTAATGCTCTCCCAGCTTCTATTTCCATGTTCGTAAAAAGGGTTGCTAAACAAACCCTAGATGAGAATTTTGAAGAAGCCAAAATGATAGAATTCTAGATGAAAGAGTGTAAATAAGGCCATGTTTCATTAGTTAAAAAAGAAGCTCAACCTCTTCCCAGGAGAGGACTCCTTTTGACTAGACCATCGGGGAAACAAGCAGAACAGACTCCCGACAAGGGTAATGGAGACATAGAAGATATACAATGCATGGTTAAGAAATTATCAAACGAGATCATAGATATGAAGAGAAATGCAGGGGAAGGAAACCAAGGCCAAAGGCCCTATAAGGATTTCTTTAAAAGGAACTCGACGTTCAAGGTGATTGAACCTCCCCCAGCTAACTTAAATATTGATCTAGATAATGTAGCATCTAATTATTTCTTTATGTATCACCAAGAAAACCACTCCGAAAGAGACTTCCCTCAATGGGTGCACGCCATTAATTTGATGGCCAATCAGTTTCTAGATGAAGTCTCCTTGACCGAACAATCGAATAGTTCAGTTATGAATATTGTTGACCAAGAAGAGGTTGATACACCACAAGATACAACTATGCTAATATGGGATCCTGACCTGATCATGCCTTCCGATGACCTATTTGATTCTCAAGAACCACCCATCAAGGTCTCAGTGGTGTAGACACGCAGTAAAGGTCCACTTGTCTCAAAAGGCATCGCTTCTACCCAAACTTCAAGAAATAAGACAACCCCCGATCGCCCGAAAACACATTTTTCTCCCAGTAAGAAACCTATAAGCATCCATACTCGAGAATAGCCCAAACTCGATTACAACGTAGTTGAATATTTGAATAATTTAAGGGCTAACATATTATCCATGGACATGTGCAAGATCCCTCAGCAAAAGGACTTCCAGATACAAGCTTTGAACTCAGTAGAATACCCTACGACTAACAATGGCTAGGAAATAAATCTAGCTTCCACAAACCCAATGAATAAAGTAACCGTGAATACATGTTCAGAAGATAAGAAAGGGAAGCCTTTTGTCCCACCTTTCCTCTTAACGTTCGAATTTTTCAACAAGAACCTCCATAATTGTTTGGTAGATTCAGGAGCATCTTCCAACGTTATGCCCTTGACAATTTGCAGTAAATTAAATTCCATACCTCTATAGAGCGACAAACACGTGATACAGCTAGATAGGACCCAGGTCAAATTCATGGGGGAACTCAAGGATTTAATGATTAGAATAGCGACACATCCTAAATTTGTACAAGTGATTGACATCATCATGGTAGACATCCTAGAGGCCTATGGGTGATTACTAAGTCGAGATTGGTCTGAGAAGTTAAATGGGTACTTTAGCACAGACTGGGCACACCTTTGGCTACCACTGGAGGGATACAAGAATATGATTAGAATCGATAGGGAGAGATATCTGAAACATACGGTCACTGATCTAGAAACCCTGAATGAACCCTCGTATACATAAGTCCCCATGCTAGGAAATTATTCCTGCGATTCCCACTTCAGAAATTTTTCCCCTCTTATCCAATGTCCCCCTCACTCAAAATTCTAAAATGTTTTTTCAAGAGAAATCGTTGATACCGACAGAAGACACCCTCCTCTGCCAAGATCCAGCATTAGAAGTTATGGAACAAGAGATAGGAAAACTAAAAAGAAATGAGCAAGAAGAAGAGGGACATTGTCGTTCACAAATTTGGACTGTGTACTTTGATGGATCTAAATCGTAGGAGGGATCGGGGGTAGGGTGCATCGTCATTGATCCAAAAGGTAAACTTTATTTCTTCTCCTGTAGGCTAGAATTCGAATGCACCAATAACACCGTCGAGTATGAAGCTCTAGTACAAGGGTTAAAGAAATCCATAGACTTGAACGTCAAAGAATTGAAATTTTTCGGGGACTTAGAGATTATCATTATACAAGTAAGGAATAATATACACTGTAATTCCCCACACCTGAAGAATTATCAGTAGGAAGTGCATAGGTTAATGGAGCATTTTGAAGCTTTCAATATCACCATGATCCCTAGAGAAAAGAACATCCTTGCTGATTCCCTAGCCATAGTAGCTTCGAGGTTGTCACCTCTAGAGGACTATGAAGCCTTCTAGTTCACTGTGGAACAACTCTACAAACAATCTATGCCTAACAATATCTCTAATTGGAAGGTCTTTGAAGGAGATGAATAGATCATAAACTTCCTGACTAACCAAGACAATTTCAAATATTTATCCATCGACGATGAGGTATTCTAGGAGCAAGCGATATAAATTGATCCTCGAATAGGCCAGCCTATTGATAGATCAAAATATCACACCATCCCGAAGGGGATACCTAATCTAGAAAGTCTATTTTACCTGAAAGAATGCTTTAGGGGGCCTAAGAACACTAAGACTAGTAGCTCCTATCCCCTGCATGAAACTATAAATCTCGAAGCCCTGGAAAATCCAAAGAATGTGAATCTCAGCAAGACCATATCTAAAGAGGAAAGAAAGGCTTATCTCAAATTGTTCAGACAATATCAATATATCTTCGCATGGTCCTACCGAGACCTGAAAACCTACGACACTTGGATCATTCAACACATTATACCATTGAAACCTGAGGTGAAACCTTTCCAACAGAAGCTCCGAAAGTATCACCCATCCCTGGAGCCTCTCATGTATAAGGAATTAAAGAAACTTTTAGATTCCAAGATCATTTTCCAGGTTAGGCATTCTGCAGTGGTAGCAAATCTGGTTCCTGTGAGGAAAAAGTCCGGAGAACTTTGCTTATGCGTAGATTTTAGAAATCTCAACAAAGCTTCAGAAAAGGACAATTACCCAGTCCTGCCAATGGAGCAACTCCTACGGACCATGTCTGGCTTGGATATCTTCTCCCTATTGGACGGTTTCTTAGGTTACAACCAAGTCTTGTTTTCGGAGGAGGATCGTTTAAAAACTACCTTCCAAACCAAGTGGGGAACCTTCACTTATAAATGTGTGCCTTTTTGGTTAATCAACGTAGGAGCGACCTTCCAAAGGGCCATGGACGTATCACTTCGGGGACTAATCAAAAATTGTGTGTTAGTGTATCTAGATGATGTAACTGTGTATTCAAAGAATAGAGAAGAACACATCCAACACTTAACTCAAATTTTTGAAAGGTGTAGGAAATACAGTATATCCTTAAATCCAAAGAAAACCATTTTCGGTGTTGAGGAAGGTAAGTTGTTAGGTCATATTATATCCCAAGTTGGTATTCGCATAGACCCAGAAAGGATTAAAGCCATAACTCAACTTTGGTTGCCCCATAACAAGAAAGATATGCAATCCTTTTTCGAGCAAATCAATTTTGTGAGGAAATTCACTCCCGATTTCACGGAAATCATCAAACCCTTACAAAAGATGATTCACAAAGATGTCAAATTTAAGTGGGATGATGAACGAAAGGATTCTTTCAACAATATTAAAACTTCCATATCTTGAGCCCCTGTGCTACGAAGTCCTGATTTCAATAGGGATTTCTTCCTCTATACTTTCGCCTCCGACTAGTCGTTAGCTGCAGTATTAACTCAGAAGGATGATGAAAACAATGAAGCTTTGGTGTCATTCATGAGCATTAATCTCCAGGGATCCGAGCTTAACTATTCTTCTTTCAGGAAATCCATGATGGCTTTGCCGGTGGGCACTTCATAGGAAACACCACCACTCATAAGATACTGAGAGCTGGTTATTATTGGCCCACCTTGTTCAAAGATGCCCATACCTATGCTAGAAACTATAAAACTTGTCAAGTAAGCACTAGGAGGGAGAAGAGAGCGGCAATCCAACTCCATCCAGTGATTGTCTCTAGGACTTTTGAGAAATGGGGGTTAGATATCATAGGAGAAATCACACCAAGCTCTTCAAAAAAACACAAGTACATTATGACTTCCACAGATTACTTCACAAAATGGGTAGAGGTTATCCCTTTGACTCATGTAAACGAAAAAGTGGTGATCCAATTCATAGAGAAACAACTAATCATGAGGTTTGGTGTCCCTTATGTTCTAGTTTTTGATAATGCAGCTTACTTCTCTTCCACCCAACTGATGAAGTTTTCTTTGGACAAAGGAATCATAATTAGGTAACTCTACAAATTATTATCCACAGGGAAACGGGGTGGTAGAATCGACCAATAAGAACCTAGTAAGAATACTAAAGAAGACGGTTGCAAATAACCAAAGGAATTGGCATAATCTACTCCATAATACTTTGTGGGTCGATAGGGTCACACCCAAAGAATCCATCAGAAATTCCCCATACTTCCTAGTTTACGGATAGGAAGCCATTCTCCCAAATGGGTTTTATCTTCCATCTCTTCAACTAGCCCAAGATTCCAATGGGGATCCCTCCTCGGTCATACAACAAAGAACTGATACTCTGCTCATGCTAGAAGAAGAGAGAGAAAAGGATAAGTCAAAATTCATAGCTCACCAACAGATAGTGAAAATGCAGTTTGACAAGCATAAGGCCAAAGAGAAGGATTTTGAAATAGGAGACTTAGTACTGAAATGGATAGGGAAAATGAGCCGAAAGGGAAACATTCTAAGTTTCAGAATCTGTGGCTTGGGCCTTTCAAGGTGGATAAGAAGATTGGGGCGGGAACTTATAGGCTACAAAATCTGAGGGGGGAACCTAATTCCCTCCCAGTAAATGGCCAAGCCCTCAAATAATATTTCCAATAAAAAAAAAAGAGGGAGGCATCTTGTTTTAGTGTTTTCAGGATTTCAAAATACTTTTCTTTTCGGTTTTCTTTTTCTTTCTAGATTTCTACGCTTTTGAAATTTGTGTTTAGTGGGACAATGGTTGACCTTAAGTCTTGGGACATAGAGAACTCTGTTCTGAACTCATCACTCACATACAACACAAGAAGCATCAAGGAACTTGCGGTTGCTTTGAGGATCCCTTCATCTAACCTGCGCAAATGAACAACATCGAAGAAATGCTAGAAGTGTCTTCCTAGTGGTTTGGTAAGGCCTTAAGGGTAAGAAGGAAATCCTAAAAGGACTACATGAACCCAAACACAAAGCTAGAAAAGGGTGCAACTAACCATCTCACTTTGCGAAATAAACACACGTCATCCTCTCTCACTCACTCAGGGTATCATGCTGAAATAAAATGGACATTATCAAAAGAGTGATCAGTAGGGGAGGGTATGCAGATATATCCGTTGGGGATATATATGCTCGCTGGTAGTGGAGCAAGGTCTGTGATGTCGGGCTGACTCCATCGGGACTATGGACGCTCACTGGCAGCGGAGCAACACCAAAGAGAAGAAGTAAAGGTAACTAAGGGCTTCATGACAGTGAATGATTTTCTAGAATTTTGTAAAAGGGGACGTAATTCAAGGTTACAGGAAACGAAGGAGGAATAAAGGTCGAAACCCCACGGGCAGACTCGAAAGCATCAACCGAAGGATTTCAAATTTCCACAGGTAAAAGAGGCTCTGATTTAAAACCAGGAAAGTTTCTCCACCAACTTTCATACCAGCTGAGTATGAAGGAAGATCAGAGATTCTGCATTTGCCCAGTGTGTTAGCGATAAAAAATGACTTGAAAATTGTTTCCAAATCACATGATAAGAAGAGCATCAAGTAGAAGATTTATTTTTAGGTTTGAAAGTCATGAAGTCTTTGAGAAAGGATTATAATCATATCAATTCAATAAAATGAGGATTTCACCTCATAAAATAGACCAAAAGTAAATTTTATCTTTCGACGGATAAATGGTAATTTTATAGTGTTGTGAGCCGCCAAAATTTAGGGGCTTTCGACAGCTAAATCAGATTTTCAAGGGAAAATGAACTGCCTAAAGTGCAAAAAAGTCAGTTTTTACTGTGTTGAATCATCATTTTCAAATTATTAGTTTGAGCACCTGGAAGATAATTTTGAGAAATAGTCAAATAAGTTTGTGCCTAACATGTCAAATACCAATAACCTCTCTCAATTTTCCTACAGGTGTCATAGATTGGGAGAATCAAATTCATCTTTGAGCCCTAATCTTCGAATCTCATAATTTACCTGTTTGACACATGTTTTTTAAATGAATATCATGGGAAAATAAAAACGAATCTCAAAGAACAGAGAGAGGTTTTTTCTCAAAACAAAAAGATCTAAAAAAGCCTCTGTCATTTTTCCAAAATATATTTTTATTTGAGAGATATGGGTGAATATTTGAGAGAAATATTTCCATAATTTTTGGTGGCTTAGGCAAACATTTCAACTGTTCATTAGCCACCGAAAGTGGAGCTTTCGGTGGATAACAGGCTCGGATTTTTCCTCTCTTAGCCAACGAAAGCATAGACAAGGCAGAGAGGCATTTTTTTCACCCAGATCACATTTTTTGATTGGGGAAACATGTGGGAACGGTTTTAAAATAAAGATAATAATTATCAGAAGTCATATTATCTTCCTCATCAAGTTTTGAAGGCATATGATAAGGTAATGAATCCAAATGGAATTTCTTTTCTTGACAGAAATTGCCCAGCTGTCAAACATAGATCTTTATTTCCATGATCTTCACCTGCAGACTGCCAAATAATGCCAAGAGGGTCAATTCGACCTACATTGATCTTACTTGTCATATACTTTTTTATTATTTTCAGTTTTAGTTATTTTCAGATCCATTTTTGTAGGATCTTGAAATTGTGATGTAAAGGCTATAAATCCTGAGACCTTTGATGCACCAAAGGGGGAAAGAGAGTCTGAGGACTATGGTTCAACTTTAGGGACTCTTAGACACTTTGTACTCAAGCTTCTCATGTTCTTGTCAAATTAATACAAGCTCTTTTTCAATTACATGTTCAGATCTACATTTTCCTTTATGTTCTATACTTGTACTTGGATGTTTTATTCATGTTTATTCTATTTACCTAATACCAGATAGCTTTCATCCTATCTCTGTATTGATTATTGGAATTGCAAGTATCTTTTCCTTATTATGATTATCCATTCATATGTAAGTGTTTTATATATGATCTGCTAGCATAGTGAGAATTCTTCATCTTTTCAACTATATTGAAAACCCTCTAAACAGTGATAGTTAGAAGCCTTGTTTATTTGGTTGAGTTTATGCATGTCTTGAGTGAGTGAGGTTTGATTTAGTCATCTGACTTGATCCCATTTCCCATACATTATTAAAAATTTAAGTTACCAAGCTCATTCCCATTACAGTCAGGGAAATACTCTTGGAGTGATAACACAGTGAATCGCCATTTGTTGAGCACTCAACATCACACTAAAAGTCTATGTAAAATCTCACTTTTTGGGTACTAATTGATCTTTTGGAATTGTCTAATCTGAAAAATCTGTCCTTTTCTTATATCTTTTGTTTCTGATTAATTCTTTAAAAGATTTCTTGGACATGTGAAAATCATTAGCTTAAAAGACCAATATCTAAATTTGAGAAATGCCAGTCAAAGTTTTCCTAGACGTGCTTAAGGATTTCAACATCGGGAAGGATTAAGCGTGAAATAAAATGCTAGAGAGAATCAAAGTTGTGGAGCCTTGATATTTTTCGGCGTCGGCAGACGCGGAATTTATTTTGTGACAGGCACCACCAAGAATATCGTCGATGACTGATTAATTATGCATCGACGAAAGGTTAGAGAATAAGCATTGAATGAAAAATGAAATAATAATCGCTGACCTCCGGGACATTTTCAACATCGGGAGTTTTGAAGGTCGATAACCCCCGAAGAAACTATGCATTGATTTTTGAACGTCAATCCTCGATACTCACCCGACATCGACAATCGCAATAGCTAGCTCAATTTAGCACGATCGATGTAAACGAAGTCCCAAATGCAATCCTTACCCACAAGCTGAGTTCTAGGTTTTATTTAATAAGCCTCAAGTCCGACCGTTACCCATAAGTTAATTTCTCGACCATTAGTGCCCGGTATTCTGAGTTAGCAACACCACATCAATACCATATGATGAAGACAATCGGCATCAGAATTTTTCTAAGGAGGATACTGACGGAAACATGCATAAGGATATTGGTGATTCTCGATCTACCCACCAAGAAGACGAGGCGATGGGACATTTTGGCTCTGAGATACGCTAGATACGAGGCATTTATGTTGGAGTTACTTCACACACACCTAGGATTTATTTTTCCTAAGGTTATTCCTTGTTTATTAGTCATAATTAGTCATTATCCAGACTCCTATATTTTAGGGGAGAATATTCCACCTGGAGAATATTCTCTTTCAGTTGACACTTCAATTTGACTAGTTGAGTTGAGTTTAGATGTTGCATTGGTTTTGTCACCATGCAACATTGAGATCATCACCGACTCACTACTCTTTGCCCATTCAGTTAACTGAAGAGTAATTGACTAGTTAACTCAGCTAGGTAGCAGTTCACTCCCGTAACTGCCTGAGAGACTAGACTAGGTGGAAGTTTACTCTTGTAACTACTGGTGTGTGTCCAGATCAATCTAGACCACCACTATGGCTCATTGGTTACTCATGTATCCTATATCTATTGTAAATTATTCACTCTTTGAGTGTGGAATACAGCTAATGAGAATTCTTTCCATTCTTTCTCTCCTTCTTCTTCTTTTTCAAATTCTCTCTGCAAATGTGTGTATCATTGTTTAGCTAGATCTATTTTGTGCAGGTCAACACATTTACATGGTATCAGAGCCGACAGACTGCTAAGCAAAAGCTACACCAAATTATTTTTGCAGGTACTATAGATTGAAGACAACAAAAAGATGGATTATTCACCAAAAATACTTCTCATGCCTCATAACTATTTGGAATGGAAACCAAAAATTATGCTTTTGCTCAGATGTAGAGGCATATACAAAATAACTATGGCAATTGAAGTAGAGTGTGATTCTGTCGGTGAGAAAAATGATTTTCTCAATAGACAATATATGGCCATAAGATGTATCCTCTATTTTATTTCTCCCGAAATTCTCCATCAAGTATATGATGACTCACAAGAATTCACTCCAAATGATTTATGGATCAGATTGGAGGTTTTATTTGGGAATAAGAAAGAATGCATGAAAACTATTAACAAGATAGAGAATGTAGAAAAGCCATTGGAAGATAAATCATCTTAGTTTGAAGAGCCTTCTATACAAGTATCTACAAAAATGTGTATTCCATTAATTAAAGATGATGTCTACTCCATTTCAGATTTGTTTTCTGAAATTCATGTGGAATATATATGGAATGCATCTCAGGAGTCACATGCAGACACTTTTGCATGCACCATGCATGCATCTCAGGAGTTAAAAAGGGAGTCGCGCAAATCAGACGTCATTATGATATTTTCTCAGAAAAATTTGTAGAAACAAATTGGATATTTGAATTCCTCTTGGGAAAATATCCAATTTAAAAAAAAATATCATCCGAAATGGAGTCCGGAAAGTGAAGTTATGATCGTTTTAAAATCAACAAAATTTCAGCATTTTTCTGGAAACGGCCGCACGGTTTTCAAAATTTCATCCAAAATTTATTTGGATATTATTCATTACAAGAATATAAAGTGGATATGTGTGGAAATATCAATGATGCATATAATTCATCAGATCCATGCAAATATCTACATCTTCAACAAAATCTTCAAAGAGCACAAACTTGCACAGTTGTGAGGTCTTCTTGGAGTGAAGGACATGGTTGCTTAGCAACTGCCTTTTGTTCCTTATCATTTTTTATTTTATGCATTGTAATTTGAGGGGGGGGTTTGTTCCCATGAGGTTTTCCCTCTTTCGTCATTTAGTTCAGTGTATCTTTTGTATTTGGGTACCTAACATGGCCTCGTAGCCGGGACCCATTCTTTATTTTCACCATAGTGATGTTCAGGGGGGGTGTTGGAGTTACTTCACACACACCTAGGATTTATTTTTCCTAAGGT
>ML818258.1:52456-72611 GCA_009831015.1 Picea engelmannii | reverse complement strand
ATATGTATATATATATGTATATATATATATGTATATATATATGTCTATATGTCTATATATATCCCACATAGTGATCAGGAGGATGATCACTATATATACATATAGACATATCCCACATGGAACTCCATCAACATGCAAGTTCTTTATTGCATGTCCATCACTATCTATGATGGCCTCAACCTTGAATTAGCTTTAGTTGTTACCAAATATTCCATAGTGATATAAACATGCATATTTTTCATGCACCCAAATTATGTATCCATACATATTCTGGTTTTGTTAACTTACATCCATGATGTACTTAACCATATACATAATCAAAAGTCTGTGTGTAGCTGCCATGGGTATATTTCAAAATCTACATACATATCTATTATAAAATTATTCAACTCATGATTGTTCAAAATCATTCCCATGTGATCCTCAAGGAATAATCATTTGCCTCTTATCCTGACAACAGGCCATCCTTGCTCATTTACTCTTTCATTTATTTATACTCATCTTTCCTGAGGGAATGGAGTGCATTCCCCTTAAGCTATCATTCAAAACAAAACTTTCATGACTCTTTAAAAATGGATTCAACCATGCATCCATGGTATTCACTTAATATTGGCAAGTGCAATTCTTGCCTTACATATTACTCATCAAGGCAACCATATTGTTCCTTTAGTATACATATATCCTTACATCATACATGTGCATCACTTTCACATTTAATATCATTCATACCTAACTAGTATTACTATCGGGCTTCATATCAAGAATCTTCACAATGCATTAAATCAATGCACTCAAGCATAAACACATACAAACCTAACCAAACATTCATCATGCAGGCTCATTGCTTGCACCCTTTCCATGTCATGCATGCACATGGGCATCTCAGACTTCCAGATCCTCCTCCAATGATATTTCTACCATTCTTATGACAAGCCTCATAGGAACACTCAACACTAAGTTTCCCTCTCTGTTGAGAGCTTACAGTCATTCACATGACATCCACATGGAAGTTGAATCAGACATAGTCATAACTATGTTCCCTTTTTATACGATAGAAACTAGCAAGAAAAAACTCTTGCCTCAACCTCCCTGGAACATTACCCAACTTATAAATACAATTTGGGAAATTATAACCATGCCCAAGGTAACATAATCAACCAAACTAGATTCCAACTATATCTATATGGATACCATCCACCACTGGATATCAATCTGACCCATTGGTCTTCTAGAAGTTCCCCAGCACTTCCTTTACCACATACAAGATCAACATTTATTCAACCATTTTATCTTAATTTTAACAATTTAATGTCTAATACCATTTGGACTATTCCCTTAAATCCCAAATGCAATTTCAAATTATGTTACTTACTAAGTATCCTAGCTCAGAAATCTAGTGTATCTTTAAGTCAATATCGGTCTTGACCATTACACCTAGAATTATTCCCTCTATTCGACACAGTCAGGGACGAAGGCCACTCTCCACCTCCCACAAGAACTCTAGCAGATTAGTTTCCTATCCACCAAGCAAGGGAGGCTATTGTGATTTCTCACTCAATCACTCTATATTTTTACAACTTCATTCATCAACTTGATTAGAAAAATCATGCCCAACAATTTTTGTACCTAGAAACAAAATTTGTTTCTCAGTCCACTTTGAAACCCAAGAGTTATGCATTCTCTCCCTTTTTAGAGAATGGTCACTAGAATCATTCCTCTAATCGTGACTGGTTATACACCTATACTAGATTTAACCCTTCATTAAAGTAGTAATCATTACTGCTATGGATCCTTTCCATCCATTCACATTGTTATTTTATTTTAAATATTAGTGTTCTTCAACATAATCCCATTCCTGTAGGATCGACTATCATTTCCTAAGAAATTCTAGTCTCCCTTTGTCACAGACTAGCATGATTCAATATTGTTGGGTAAAATCCAATCATATTTTAAATTTTCTTCCTTCTACTTAAGGAACTTATGCAAATGATTTATGTTTGGCAATAATATTCTTCGTAGGCTCATCTTAGCCTTGGTAACCAAATATTATGACTATACAATAGCACGTACAATTGCATAGTGAAGTCAACTTCTTTATTTGGGAACATTAGCAACATACAATGCCAATTCTCAAAACATCTATCAACAATAAAGGATCTCACTCGTCTCTTCAGTAGAGGTTTTCTAAGCCTCTTAGGAAAGCAGTAAGATAGGGTGCTACCCCTTAAAGTACTCCAGAAATATTTCATACGACTCGTGCATGAGCCCAAGCAGTCCAAGTGTTGTTTCTATGCTTTGATACCAATTTGTAACACACCCATGGTGGAGGCATCAAAAAATCGATCTTCTTAGGAGAATCAAAACCCCCATTTGGGGTCACTATTCCATTCTGCTCTTCCAAAGCTTTCCAGCCACAGTCTCCATGCTCCAAACCAAGCTCAAAGTTGGCAGATGACCTCTCCCAAGTTCTTAGGGTTATTCCATCCATCTATACTCACATATGACTACAAGCTATGACCAAACATGAGAGAAAACAGGCACCAAGAAAACCACCGCGTGAATCCTCTGAAGTGTAAAATCTTTGAAGTTCACAATCTGATGACACATGTCCTTCTCAGATTGACAATCATGATTTACTTTAGCAGTTCAGGCTTTGGGAGTTCTCAACTCACGTGACCCCACTTTCCTCCGAAGTGGCTATATTTCGAAATGGAAGATCTGCTAACACCTATCCTCAACTGACAGACGACTCAAATGAACTCCGGCTCTCTGGCCTTCGGAATTTCTTATTCAACAAACTCCCTTTTATCTCTTTGTCTTGTATGCCTCAGATCTTCTTCGACTCCCATCTCTTCGGAATTTTTGGTGATGTAAACTCCTCTTCTCTCTCGGAATCGGTCAGTGTCGGGTTGACCACATCTTCAATTTGACGATCCGAGGGTATCTATGTGATCCCAGAGATCTACGACTCGTAACTTTCGTTCAAGGGTCCCTTGGGTCCCAGTGTGTGCCACTCTAAGTGGAACACATAGCAACGTCGTCACTCGACACATCGGTCCCCACATTATCTCGCCATAATACATGCGTCCCCATGATCGAATGATCGTGAGGGATCCTGAAGGATCCTTAGATCCAAGGTCCACATTAACTTCGGGACTTCAGGAGTTTTGGTGTTACCAAACCTTTGTCCTTCTAAAGTGGTCAACGTCGGGCTGACTATATCATAGATCTGGCAATCGAGATATTCCTCGAGCATCCTCAAATCTACGTCCCAGATTAACTATGGGACTTCAAGGGATTCACCTCCTGTGCAAAGAATATGCTCAATTCGTCGGACCCATGAAGTCTGAAGGGCTCTAAGGGTTAACACTTACGTTCCTTCTCCAGATCTGACGATCGTGAAGAAATTAGGCTCCTCCCAAACTAATACCATTCATTCATCTTCCAAATGAAAGGATCTTTCCTTTTTGGGATTGAATCTCGCTATACTTCTTGATATTTTTCATCTCCTTAAGTACTTATGTATTTTGCACTATGTCTCCTAAACTTAACACTTAGAGAAATATTTCATGCAACCCTTGCACTAATTTATCACCTATAGAACTTAATGGGATTCTCGATCTCTACCCACCTCGCAGATACTTTGTGCATACATGAACTACCTCTCCTGAGATTAACAGACTCCTTCCTCAAAACGACTGGGAGTTTCGTCATGCACATGTGAGGCTATGCCCAAGGTCAAAAAATTCACAGTTCATTTATTTTAACTTGAGCCACCACAGGACTCAGGCATTTACGTGTACAAGCCAGAGAATTCCTTATTTTCTTAAATACAAAATTAGGAATAATTAAATGGATACAGTATAACCATTGAGAAAACATGCACATCCCTGCAACATTCATAGGATATCCAACTTTAATTCACAGTCACCTCTTAAATACATAGGATATGAGAATAATTATCTATTACAGGTTGTATCCAACTAAGTGATTGTGGGTGTTTTCTTTCCACCCAACCATAGGCTCAAAGGAATTCATTCTTTGCACTCTGGCCACCCTCGTTCCAAGCCATGATATCACCAGGGAATTTATGCCAATTCTCAATAATCCTTTCTCTTTCACATCTTTTGTTAGGTTTATCAGGTGCTTCCTCAGCATCAATCTCACGACCTTCTGCTCAGGTCCCATTCTCTGCATACTCTCAAATATTTCTCTCTCTTTCATGGTCTCGACTAGGTTTATCATATGCTTCCTCAACATCAATCTTGTGGCCTTCGGCTCGTTCTCTTCTGGCGTGTTCCTCGCATTCTCCACTCCTCTCTTTATATTCTCTTGTGTTCCTTGTATGCACATCCCTCCTATCCTGTTTCCTCCTGTCATAAGGAAACCCAAGTCAATCTAGGTCTGTCAGACCCTATGGTACTTCGGGCTGACCTTCTACATCTAGACCATGCTTCCATTCATGGGGGTGGTTGAGGGTTCAACCACCGGTCCTTTTCTTATTAACTTTTATATTATCATTTTCACATTCTTTCTTCTAGTGATATCATGGCTAATGCTTTCAAGGCTTCACCCCCACAGTTAGCTATTGGAAATTAAAAAATAATACATTTACATTGTTCCCATGCCACAGCATGGTAATCCTAATTAATGATTAATTACAAGTTGGGGGAAACATGGGTGTTACATTGGTGCTAAAACACTATGATGAAACACGCATGAAGAATACTATGGCACCACCAGGCACCGATTGACTCTCCTCATGGAATCTAGATCTAATATATCCAACTGGCAGATTTAGTCCACCATTTTCATCCATGGATGTCAATATACATTAATGGAAGGTACTGATAACACTAATTAGAAATTTGAATGTGATCACCACCTCATATTTTTCTTGTCGTCAGTAAGTGCTCACATGTACATGTCTATGGTTTATAGTTATAACTGTGTTTCAAATGATACTATTAAATAATGATTGCTCTGCATCCTTCCACATCACCAACATATGGATAATATTGTCAGTTGGTGGGTATCCCATCATCCCTGAATAAACTAACCAACCGCTTCCATAAACATTCAATCAGTATGGTTTATTTTTCCAATGAATCACCACCACCTTTCGAAAAATACCAACAATTACAAATATCCTTCCATTGTTCCTGCATGCTCATGCATGTCGAAGCTCCTGGGTCAGTGACATGTGTTGGGAATTTTGAACCTGAAACTCCTTTAAAACACTGTAACAACTAATTACACAGAAGAATGTTCAACATGGGAGGAACTACAATCCGTCATGAACCAGTAACCCTCAACACCCTGCATCGGTGCCCAAAAGTATACAAAATATTTAAATACATAGGGTGGGTAGCATATTTAGAGTGGTTGGACAGGCTTGAAAGTGATATTTCCCTAGAATTCGTCGAGAATTTAATAGGAACCTATTCGCATGTTAGAGTTTTGGAGATTAGTGTAACAAAGGCTATTATATCCTTTGTTATGGGGATTCCCGAGACTAGAAGAAAATGTTTTGGACGAAGGACAACCATTCCTAATGAAAAGACCAATTTCTTGGAGGAAGGAGAGCAAGTGCAGCCTAGAGGATGTGGCACAACAACAGATTCTTTACCTCAACCTTGGGACAAAGTTGTTGTTTTCTTGAAGAAATATATTACATGGGAAGGTAGGTACAAGGTTGTTTACACATATTATTTTGTTCTGCTATCACACCTTCATCATGGATCTTTGATAAATATGCCTTACTATATGTTATAATCTTTACATAATATGGCACATTATGTAAGACAATCCCATTTTCCCCAAGGTTCTATCACACACCACTGTATGATAAAATTAATAGTTGATAGCCTTGGAACTACAAAACCAGACATGGGCTCAATTCATTTCCAAGGGAGTAGTAGAAGTTAATGAAAATGATGGAAATGAATCGGAAGAGGAGGTAGGAAGTAGTGACAAGAGTATTCCATAAAAGGAAAGAGGGGAAAGAGAATGAATTAATGAAGAGTTGGGACAAGATAATGTTGTTGAATAACTAGGATAGGGTAGTGGTGATGTAGAAATGAGGGATATCCCTGGAGTTGTGATTGCAGAATATGTACATACAGAATATATTGGAGTGCAGATGGAGTAATATCTACACCAAAACCCTAAAAAATCACCTACCATTATAGAAAAGGAAAATGAGCAGTTGATAGAGGAGAATGAACCATCATAGCATGCATGAGGGGATACATAAAAAGAACTGAGTGTGGAAGAACCCGTGGTAGAAATGAGGGAAGGATCAGATACAAAGACTCCTTCTGGAGATACATTTAAGGAATTATGTGTGGATAGGTCATTGTCACCTGAATGGGTAAAAACTCCACCTAAACATATTCAGGAGGTTGAAATAGTGATTCCAAGTGAGAATTTAATTGATTTGCAAGAAGAATCATCTACTTTGCATGATGATTCTTCCCATGTTTCCCTTGATTATGAAGTTGAAAATGTCTCAAAGAAACCTCCCCAAATAGTTCCAAAGATATTAAGGAGTAAGATCCCATTGTCAGCGTTTCCATCAACTTTCCCAAGTATAAGGAGAAGAATCAGGGTTGTTGTCGCAGCAGAAGAAACGAAACTAAAAATGGCAGAAATTGAGATTCTTGTGTTGCATCCTCTTTCACCCACTATTACACAAGAACCAGTGTGTGATGAATAGCAACAAGAATTTTTCACTTTAACACAAGAACCATTTGACAACCTAATCTCAAATCAAAGAGTTGTTGAAACACAAGAACCTGCTGTTGAAAGAGGTAAAAGTCAGATTCATGCCATGTTCTTTGAGAATGATCAATTGAAAAGAGAAGTTCAGAGGCTTATGGGGATATTGGAAATGATAAAAGCATAAAAGAGAGCCCAAAGGCCTCCACATCATGATCTATATTTATTAGTGCAAGCATCCCATATTTTAGGAGGACAGATTGTGCCATCAGATAAGGTTGAAACACAGGAAACATTTAAGGAATATTTGTGTCCTGAGTGAGAGGATATTTATAGATTGGATGGGTATGAGGTGACCCTTATTGAGCCCTCATCTTTGGGACTAATCAAAATACATGAAGAGCTAGTTGAGGCATCACAGAGAAATAAATCCACTTCCACACAAGAACCAGGGGCTAAGGAAGAGGAAAATCATACTGTTGAAACACCTGAGAATTCCACTCTAACACAAGAACTAGTGGTATGTGATTTAAATACATAGTCTAATAAGGATATATAGGAATATGTCACTATAACATAAGAACCCATGATGGCTAAGATTACTGAACTAACCCAGCCTGAGAGTACCATTTCTACACAAGAACCAACGGTAGCTAATTTAAATCAACAATTTGATGATGCCACAGAAGAAGCTACTCTCACAAAAGAACCAGTGGCTAAGGGAGAGGAATTAACACCACTACGTAAAGTCACTATTACATAAGAACCAGTGACACAAGCTCAAATTCCTCCGGAAATCGGTGATGAGGATGAATAGAAAGTTGACCATTAGGACAAAAATATAATACTATCCTTTTGATGGTAGAGATTGATAAATGGAAGCAACATGTTTCCATTTTTGGAGAAGGAATGATTATTTTTCCATCCCACAGAAAGGAAATACAAGACCTCAGGGAGAAATACATTGAATTTTTGACATCTAATAAATTTAAATGGGAAGAAATGAAGAAGGAATTGGGAGAGTTGAAGAAGTTGCAAGCTAAGTGTCAGATTTGCAACAAGATAAAAATCAAATGTATTTATTAGAAAAAGAGTTCCTGAGATGTAGAATCCCTTCTCCATCATACCCATTATTCCTACATAAACAATTAACTCTTTTTAAGCTTAAAGTATTAAGGAAGGAAGGCCTTATAAAATTATTAGTTCCTCTGAGTTTTTAGAAACTTTCTCCCATAGTGATTTCTAAGATCAACATTTCTTGTGTGAGATTTATTTGCATGAATAGGCCTACCTATTTGATATAAAATTTAATCTTGTTCCTTATGTAGGAGATGTGCAGCTGAGAGACTTCACTTATTTTGTTAACAATCATGCAAAATGGTGGAATGACTTCCACACAATCCAAAAGAATGAAGGAGAAGAAATATTGTGGATTAGGGGTGAACCCCACACTCCTGTTATTGTTTTTAATATACATTGGCATCTAATCTCTTCGTCTTACAAGAATAGAAAAGTGACATACCTTCAAAGGTTTGTCATATATTATTGTGTTAAAACAATTAATGATTAGGAATTGTTTCGACTGGAAGGTAGTAGATTTAGATAGGAAGCATCATCTCTGGCCTTGAGAACCAAGGATCCCTACAGTCATGATAATTTTACCTATGCTCTGTCTCGGGTTCCTATCTATATTGAGTGCATTCATACTTGTGGTCCACATTGGTTGGGGCTGAAATTCCATTTCCCTCTTATTTGGCTGCCAACAAAGAAGTATCAGCATAAGTACAAATTGACTAAGAAGACTGAAAGGGAATGTTGGGCAGAAGTAACTTCTTCCAGGCACTACAGGAATTTAGAAGATAATGTTTCTTCATTCTACAATCTTTCTAATTTGCATTGGAAAATTTCATTCCCTGAATTGGACTCTGATTTTGAGTGAGTGAAGTTGCATGGGGACATGCAATGGTGCAATTGGGGGGAGATGTTGGGTGCTAAAATTGCCCCTATTTCCTTATCATTTCCATGCCATTTTCATCTCATTCTCTTATATTAATTCATCCCTAGACCCTATTGTTTAAATTTCCTATGAGAAAATAAATCTTGGAGAAGGTACAATTCATTATTAATTGTGCTATGTTAATTCATAGTTTACTTGTAAACTAGGATGATGTTTCCTAATTTGGGTAATTATTGATGAATTAATAAGAATGAATGAAAATATGTTGGTGCAGAAACATTTGGTTGACATACGCATGAATAATACCATGGAAACATCGATTGGATCTCCTCGTGTATCTAACATATCCAGCTGGAAGAGGGTGATCTTTCGGAATTAACACAACTTATCTAGGGAATTGTCCAACTTGCCACATCATTGGATGCAAATTGGAGTGTTGATTTCTAAGTTTCTAATTTTTGTTATTGTAATCTTAACAGTCTCTATTTTAAAAAGTTATGAACAGCTTGAGAATCAAAAGATTCTCAAGAATGTTTGAACTACTGGTAGTTTCATTCTATTCTGAGAACAGAGCATGGTTTAAAATATGTACAGAGCATTTACACTAGGGAGCTAGTCCTTGTTTTTCCATTGAGCACTAGAGAATTAACATTTTATCTATAAATTTAATCTCATAATAAGAAGTGGCAATGTTCAGTTGAATTTTTGTTAGTGATTAATTCTTTTTAGTTTTTTTACATGCAACTCTGTTTGGAGGCAAGGTCCCACCTCCACATAGAGATCACCTCAATCAATTATTAGTTTTCTCTTCCTATGCATGTCACATGATAAATCAACAACTTAACCTTTATCTGCACTCTGTATGATTAATGTTGTTGAAGTACTAATTATTTTTGGATTGATGTTGTTGAATAGATTGCAATTGTTTCTTGAACAATTTGTTATCTTGAAAGTGTAATATTTCCTGAATGGTTTAGTTAGTCCTTGATGATTAGTATTGTTGTTACATCTCAACCATGTCACTGAATTATAGCATAGATTAAGTTCTCAATTGTTTATTGTTGAGTCATATCTAGATGGAGGTGTGATTGTGGATTTATGATTTAATGAAGTTACAATTTCTTTGAAGTACAAATTTTATTTATGCAATCATAGAGTAGATCTTTTGAGAGGATTTAAATTCTTTCAAAAGTAATATAGATATTTTAATTCATTTCATCTGAGTGGTTTCTTTTATGCAAGGAGTGGTTTAGTGGTGAAGGATTAATTCAACAGTTACATTTAGAATTGTTCTGTGAGAAGGAAATCTATAAAAGTCTCAACAATTATCGGAGTTTGAGTAGGTATTGATTAGCTTTGGTGATTTCATATGAAATAGTGTAAGAATACACAATGTTTATACATAGACTATGTTTTATTTCCTTTGAAATAACCATACTTTCCTAGGTTGATAAGTAATGATTGAGAACTTAAGTTGTTTAATTAATTAGACAATTAAAGTCACCAACGAACACAATGGATGAGGAATTGATTGGATTTTTCCTAAAATATTCTTGGAATATTTTCTATCATTTCATCTTTTGATGTGTTAGTAACTCATGCTCTCATAAATGCATAAAAATGAGCTATATTTAAGAGTTTTTGTGAGAAACACAAAGACCTTCCTTAGATATTTTGGATGATATATAAAGATTGTTGTTATTTTACATCAAAATCTAAGATAACAACCAAGTTTAGAAATGAGAACCAGTATTGTGGACATGTTGTGGAATAAAATTTATTTTTGTTAAAGAATCTAGTAGAAGAAGTTTATAGTTTCAGTTCCAAGCCCCATTATGATCCATTAATTATTCTTATATATTTATTTATATTTATTTCATGTTTCAAGGAACAAGTTGGAGGCCACTATCATGGCTTAGTGTCCAGATAATGATAGTGTCATTCATAACTACCTCACGAAAATGAGAAGGTTGGATCGTGATGAGATCCCCTTTTCCTTAGTCGTGTAATTGAGAACCACTACCTTGGCTTGGTGATCAGATGATGGCAATGCCAGTGGTCATACTACTAAATACCCATGACCATGATTGGTTGGCTCGTGATGATACCTCCCATCCTCCAACCAACCCCTTAAGTATTCATTATCGTTTATTTTCTAGGTCCCCCATTTATAGAGAAGTGTTTCATTTCTTTCTCGGGGATTATAAATCATGAAGTTTGACCAGATTACAAATCATTTCATAAAACAATTATTGAGAGGCTACGTGTTAAGTTATTTTATTCATGACATTAAAATTATAAATGCATTAGAGGAATGTCGGTCTCATTGGAAATGGATGTCCTACGATGACTGCATAGGAATCTAGTAGGCCAGTACATAAACCATTTTTCTCTCCTCTTAGAAACTCATGTCTCATTCCTTTTATGAATACCAACATGTATTCTCAAAGAAAATATAAATAAACACAATATATTCTAAATGGTGAAGAATTTTAAGTCATTATAAAAAGTGAAAGGAAATAAAAATACTTTTCCACAAACCATCAAATATTAAAAGAGAACAATAATAATTATGAAAAACACATGTAATGCCTCTATTACAACCAAATCCATATATTAAATTATTAAACATGATGCCATATTTTTCTCAAATAATCGTAATAAAATATGAATAAAATATTTTTAACTCAACAAAGGTGTTTAACTTAAACCCAAACCCCATGAATCAATGGAATTCAAATGAAACCAATCACGCTACTACAAAGGGTTGAAGCCTCACTCAAGCATTAAATGAAAATGAGAAGCATTCAAGGGACTAACACAATCTTTAATCAAAACAAAACCAAACTTTCAAAGTTGAAAAAATGGTCCAAATGCAAACAACAAATAAACCATTAAAATTTTCCAAGATATCAAAGTTACAAATACAAGAAGTTTCATGCACTTGAGTCTTTAATGAACCCATTTTTTCTTAGAGAAAGTCTTGGTAATCAGTTATTTATCCTTTAATACTAGGACACTATCTATGTGAAGAGATAGGTCTCAACTTCATAAAATGTCAGATTCATTTCCTGTCACAGATAGGAAAAAGAGAATGTCTTAGTTAACTATCAAACCATCAAACTTAAAATAGATTGGATCAAACAAATGTAGCTTCAATGCTACATTGTTTAATACAAAATATAGAACCTATTTTTACCTTAAATTCAATCTCAAATTTACAGATGGTAATCTTGCTCCCATAAAGAATTACCTTTTTCCAACGTACTCCAAAAATAGAGGAACAATTAAGTCAATAAACTAACAAGAATCACATCACTTGTTCCATTCCATTCATTATTTCTACAATACCAATCATCAATGGAGCATGTAAGTCAAAATAAGAGTCCCCTCATGTGTATCGGTTTACATAGCATATTGGGGTATATTAATATTCTAGTTCACATCAACATGTCAACCCTAATTTTCTATATTATGAATAGAAAACTCTGTAGATGAACTATTATTATGAGCCTCCAAAATATTATCTTCCATATCAAGTTCATTGGAGGAATTTGTTTTGTTGTATTCTCCCCTTCTATCAATCTGATCGCCAAAGAGCTAGTTCTCTATCAAATGGAAAATTGTTTATGTCATACTTTGTTACATATAATATTAAACATGTATCCATATGTTTATCAAGCGTGTTCCTCAACTTTTACTTCAATAATGATAGTGCAGTAAACATTCTCTCATCCTCCACTAATCACAAAATCATGGTTTGACATGAATATGCTAATTTGAAATATCTGACATGTTTTCTTCTAGGTATTGGCTTTCACCTAATTTAGTCCATAGTCTTATTATTTCACCATGATATAAAGGTTTCTCCAAACCACAATATTGAGCTAACATTGTTTGAACAAATATATTGTCTTGTTGATACAACTTTGATGAATATAATATACCTTCAATCTCTTCTCCTTGTACATTGCAATTCTTGCCAAATTGGTGCACTAAATTTTTTATTTTGCTAAAAAGTCAACTCTTTTAGCCTCTATATTATGTTCATGGTTCCAATATTGAGGTTATACCACAGACATGGCCTCCAATAATTCATCTTGAGGAAATTGTTCCCTTATCTCTGATGCTAGTGATTTTTCAATTTCTATCAAGTTGTGCTTCACTGAAATCACAACACTGTTGAATTGGTCTCCTGACACATGGCACTCTTCAATAATTCATCCCATCTTACTAAAATAATGAAATGGAACCATATACCTAGGCACTTCCATACATAGTATTCCTTTTCCATCAAACTTCAAATAACTTTCAATGTTTTCTATATCGATGATAGTAATCCAACCTTTAAACACCAGACATGTGAAAGACTCTGGCATTGTATACAAATTATCCAATTTAAGACATGTTAATTTTCTTGTATGTATGTATTCTACAATATACATTGTGCGACTCTAAGACATTTTCACAAGTACATTCATTTCATAAAGAATAGGAATATTTCCAACCAATGTTAATAATGTCTCTATATCGGTTAATCGAAAGACAATATCTTGAGCTTTGTCTACACTGAAGCGATGTTCATACATCACCCCTACTAAGGATTTGTACTCACTAAATAGTCTTTGAGTTGGTCCATTCAATGAAATCTATCTTGTATCAACATATTTTAGTATCTTTTTCCATCCGTAACACCCTCAACAAATTGTTGAAACTCTTTAAATCGCTTCGGACTACGACAAAAGTATGCATGAGTTTCACATACAAGATCTTAAACTTCTAAAACCAGTCGAAACTTGGTTACTATTTTAAATGCAAGATTCATTCTATGATCCATACAATGAATAATAATCATAAATGGTGAAGCTACTAGTTATGGTGAAGCTAATAATTGTAGTTTGACACAAAAGCCATTTCTTTTCCATTGCATGACTGGTGCTCCATCTTCTCTGACACATACTAACTTTTTGCAATCACTAAATGATCCATACCACCAATTTCCTTCAAAGTCATGATGACAAGTTCATAAATATTTTGAGTTGTAGAATTCTCCCTCATTTTATGAATCCCAAGTAAATATTAATTTCTAACATGATAATTAACCATATAAATGCTCATGTAGATCCATGAAGTATTATCAATAGTTGTAACTTCATCCAAAGAGAATGAAAAAAACCTAGCATTTGAAATTTTCTATTTCAAATCATTCTTTTCTACTTGAGCTAGATATTTTACCCATTCCCAACCACTCATTACTGACCAATGAGAAGATGGAAAATTTGAATCTTCAAGAAAAGATATAAAGTTCTTTTAATTTGGATAATCTTTCATAAGACGACCTCTAGATAAGATGTGAAATAAAATTCTTAATTTCATCATCTTGGATAACAAATTTCTTTCCATCGTCTTTCCAAATAGATATGTGATGGTTCCTCCACTTGTCTTGAGTTTTCTCTTACTGATTGAGTATTTATTATATTCATATTCATATTTGACATGTCGAAATTCCTCACAAGATCTCCATCTGATAATATATTTCTCCTCGCCATTTACAATTTCCTTATCATACAAATTTCCTGCATGCTTCTATATTGTATCTAACTTCATTTGTAATCTTGTTGTCTTTCCAAGTTTCCAACTACATATAATGCATCTAACTTCTCATGAAGCCTCTTTCTCATTTGTTGGAGGTATTAGTTTAATAAATAGAAATTTTAATACCCATTCTGATTGGAATTGTATCCCTATGTCACATTGGCATTTTTTCCTTTTCCATGATTGCAAATGGTTTGTGTTTCCTTCCAAGGAAAAACCTTCAATATTGTTATTGTCAATTTCTGATGAAATTGCATTCATCTCAATTTGATCACTAAAGGAACCTATTTAATCATCTATTATATGGATATTAGATGCATTCTCAGAAGAGTTGACATCTCTTTCATTGATGGATTGCTCAAAAGATCTTGAATCATGAAGAGAATATGGGTTCTTGGATTGAGGATTTTTAAAGTATGAAAATACATATCTTTGTTTCGATGTTTTCTTTCAACAATCATTGTTTGACATCTCACTGAAATTTTCACAATTAGTATTTCAAATTGATCTAGAAACCAAAAGTGAAACCTGCATGAGAAAAATAATATAAAATTAGTCATCCATTTGGCAAGTCAACACACATGCAAGAGATATCTCAATTTTAAGAACTCAATTCTTTTCAACAAAACCAACAATACTTATCTAAAAATAAATCACTTCAGCATACAATAAGTCACTTTCATCTTGCATATTATTATTGGCTCAAAATAATACCACATCAATAAAAAACCATTTTTAAAAACTATTTTTCATGTGATAGGTTGGTTTTAGGTTAACAACATGTTTTTTCTAGAAGTGTGTTCCATGACTCATGAGAAACTGTATGGCTATATTCAGTCTTAGATACAAAGATAGATTGGAAGGTCCCTATTTTCATACATTTTTCATGTGGATTTTACCACATGTTTTTTCTTGGGTTTATCTGAGATCTGTGATGTATTACATAGTACGATGGTCCCAAGTCCATTCTTTTATGTTGGGACCTTTGTATTATATGAGTGATGAGATTTTTCTATTTGTGTCATGTTTTCCTGCTATGCCATGTCAAACAGTGATGATGATTTGTACATTCACCTACAAATAATATCTATAGAGTACATTCATCTACAAACACATATTACTGATAATATGAACAACAAACTTACAAATCTGAAAACAATAAACTGGAAACATGCAAGAAGCATCGTCAAATCCTAAGCATGTATCCTAATCAAATGGATAACAATGTCTGAGTTAATACATCCCAATTGGATAATGGTTTTGTCATGTATTCATGTACACTCCTCCTTAAACTATACACCCTCATTAAGCTCCTCATGCATACACACTAACTACCTAGGGATTAGATCCATTCTCTAAGAATAGATCATGCATATGTGTAACTGAACTGAACTGAAATATGGAAATAGAAAACTTAACTAAATTGGAAATTACTAAATTTGGAACAGTAGTGAATTGAGGTGAAAAAACATATCCCATTTTTCTACTTGTTAAATTTTGAATTTTCAATAAGCCTCACTTTTGGCCATTCAAGCATGGGATTTATGGTGGAAAACCTATAAATGGCACAAGGAAAGAGATTAGAAGAGGGAGAATTCTTCCATTCATTGGAACTAGGAATCTATTCAAGGTGTATGCAGGTTGAAAGAGAAGATAGTGAAGGGAAAAATCCCACTTTTCTTCTTGCTAAATTTTGAATTTTCAATAAGCCTCACTTTCTGCCATTCAAGCATGGGATTTATGGTGGAAAACCTATATTATAATTGGCAAATTGGGGATAAGTTCCTTGCATGTAGATCCTAGCTACAAAAATTCATGGAGATTCTTTGCACTATAGGAGTAACACTTTCTATCTCCATTTGATTTCATGAGTATGTGATTATTTGAAGTTTACGGCTTGAATTGACATTTGAGAGTAGATTTAGTAAGGTTGGTTTGGGACCTAGGTTCTTATTTTTTTGGTTATAATTTGGTTGAAATAGTAATATATAGTGAGTTAGGGAAAACCTGGAGTGGAAAATTTTGGTTAATTGATTTTCATGGTGAAAAATGGCCATATGGATAATTATCTTTCATTATTTTTCTATTATTAGCATAGTAAGCAATACAATATGATATAGGCTATAGAAATGGGTTGGGGACATGTTTATATGAAATTATAATACCAACAACTAAGTATGTTGTATGAGGATGCATATGAAGTGTTTGTAGAAATGTATGCATTTTATTTTTCACTCTTTCTCATTGTTCGACACAAACTCACTCTAGGAATGCTACATCTATCTAAAACTATCTATAACTATGTTTATCTTGATGCATGACATGGTCTTGATAATGCAATATCCACACAAGTACATGCATGCATTTGAATGGAATTTTCTTTATTAAAACAGATTTAGGACTGTGGAGTTGTAGCTTTGTGGGAAGAATTGCATTACTTTTTCTTTGGATTATATTCTTTCTTGGAAATCTAGTATGATCATTGGGTGCTCTGCCACTTGTGAGTGGAAACAAACAAGCATTGGGATTTGGGGAACACAGTGTTGAAACACCATTTTTCAGCACCATCTTGTGAGAATGATTTAAACATTCCCATGTAATTTATCCAAAATGTGGGTAAGCTAAAACACTTAAACATAGTCTACAAAACTATTGATATACTCCAATCACTAACCCCAAAAATCACTTGTCATGACCTGAATCCTCTTCTATCCTAGAGGTTGGGTGGGCTCTATCATTCATCAGGATGACACTTGTGTGTGGAAACACACAAGTAATGATCATTGGGAAACACGGTGTTAAAACATCATGTTTCATCACTGGATTGTGAGAATGATTTAAGATTGCCTAGGTAATTCATCCAAACTGTGGGTAAGATAAAAATATTAAACACATAACTATTGATCTACTCCAATCACTAACCAAAAAAACCACTCGTCGTGACCTAAAGACTTTTCTATCGTAGAGGATGGGTGGGCTCTATCACTGATCATGATGACACTTGTGCATGGAAACACACAAGCAATGAGCATTGGGAAACATGGTGTTGAAACACCATGCTGAAACATTGTGTTTCAGCATGAGCTTGTAAGAATGATTTAAAAATTACCAGGTAATTTGTCCAAACTATGGGTTAGCTCAAAAACTTAAAAATGAAACTATTGATCTATTCCAATCACTAACCCAAACAATCACTCGTCATGACCTAAAGCCTTCATTTTCATGGAGGCTGGGTGGGCTCTATTACAGATCAGGATGACACTTGTGCATGGAAACACACAAGCAATGAGAATTGAGAAACACGGTGTTGAAACACCGTGTTTCAACACCATTTTGTGAGAATGATATAAAAACACCCATGTAATTTATCCAAACTATGAGTAAGCTCAAAAACTTAAACACAAAACTACTAATCTATTCCAATCACTAACCCAAACAATCACTCGTCATGAGTTGAATCCTATGCTATCCTGGAGGCTGGGTGGGCTCTATCACTGATAAAGATGACACTTGTTCATGGAAACACATATGTCACAAGAAATGAGCATTGAGAAACATGGTGTTGAAACAATGTGCTGAAACACCGTGCTTCAACACCAGCTTGTGAGAATGATTTAAAAATGCTCAGGTAATTTATCCAAATTGTGGGTAAGCTCAAACACTTAAACACAGAACTATTGATCTACTCCAATCACTAACCCAAAAAATCACTCTTCATGACCTGAAGCCTCTGCTATCATGGAGGTTGGGTGGGATCTATCACTGATTAGGATAATCCATACTAGCATATGCACTTAATGAATGCCCAAAACAAATCTGCTACTAGTGGAGTGGAGAACCATGATCCCATAAATGATAAGATATTAAGATAATACATGGAAAGAATGTAATGGAAACTTGCAAGGGGAAGGAAGATGAATTGTTTTTATAGAAAGATTTGCCTCACCCTATGAAAACTTGCATATAGGGCCTTTTTCCATTTCCCTATGCATAATTGAAGTCCTTTTTTACAAATCCCAGAGCTAAAAACATTATTTTTCCACATATATGTGCCCTACCTATTGTACAACATACGTATATGCAGGTTGCACCATTATATCCCGCGTACATTGGGTTTTGTGCCCAAAATTAGAAAATGGTGTTGGGTTTCCATGTCACGTCATGAGATTCATTATCTTTGACCTTCCATATGCTAGAAACATTCTGATTCGTCCCTTCAGTTCCACTTTAAGGCTATAAATAGGCCAAATCCGAGTTATGGAAAAGAGGAGAAGAATTAAACTTTGAGAGTAAAGTTGCTCTAGAGAAATTATTCACTTCATATTGAGTTTGCATCCCTTTGTCCTGTTAGGTCTAAACACATTGTTAAACCCCCAAGATATTCCCTACTTGATTGAGAACCTCATTATCTCTCTTATATGAGCTTGCCTTTGGTGGAGGCCCAACTTGAAGGGACTTAGTTTCTCGGTTCTGAACCATGCCGACACGGAAGTTTGTAATTCATTCACTTATGTTGATTACATTTTAATAGAAATACTCTTTTCTCGTCCAATTAATATCTTGCAAATATTTGAATTGTTATTCAATGGGCGTATTTGTTATGAATGTTGATGGATTATGCTATTGGATGTGATAACATTATATATTATCACCATATGCTTGTGTTTATTGGTTTTTGAGGAAAAGTTGCAGGTGTATTTCTTTGAGTCAAGTGCTCAACAATGGACTTCATTGAACGTTTGGATGAGGTAAGCCTTTTATCTTGTCTTGCTAGCATATTTTTTTATATAGCATACCTAAGATTAGAGTTGATTTATGCATTCAATTATGTCTATTGTGGTTTACCCCTAGCCATAGAGAGATTTTCCTCATAATAGAACTAGCGACCATACTGGGGATAAAATCTTATTTTCGGGGTTTGGAGTGTTTTTCTCCTTGGATTTCTCTCGTTTATATTGATTTTCTTATCGTCTGACTACTTGAAAGCCTCTGTTCATTCTGAGTCTGAGTTTCTTAGACTTCTCCTTATCCTGGTTGTGTTTTAACACATATACACGGGTTTTTACCTGACATCCACGTACATACATGTGTTTTCCTTCTGCAAGAGGCATATATACGCGCTTTTCCCCTGAACAGTCACTTACATCACCCTTTTTTTCTTGGTTATTAGGTTTGATGATTGCTAGGAAATTTTTTATGGTTGTTGAGTCTTCTTGGGTCTCTGTTATGACTGTTAAGTGTTTGTGGAATGATAGGAAACCTTTCTTTGGTTGAATTTTTGGGCAGTGCCTTTCTCATCATTCGTTTCAATTGATTGTCCTTGCATCTTGGGTTGGGTGTTTTCTTCTTGATATCCTACTTGGTTTGTATCTGTTTACATACAGTAGAGTTTTTATATCAAGTTGTTGTTCAGTCCTTTCATTTTCACTCTTTTATATTGAAAATACAAAAATATTAGGCATTTTTCATTGATGGAATTTGATCTTTTGGGTCCTTATCATTGATCTTAGTACATGTAAAGAAAGATTGCATATTATTTGGAATTGTAGAACTAGATTGAGAATTGAATTTTGAAAATCATATCATTTATGGGGAATTGAAGTTAGGACTTTGCATTGTATTCATATTCATTTATTTTACTTGATGAGTCATAACATCATTAGTTTCACTATCGCACTATTTTGAGTAAGCAAGGCCACTAAAAGTAACACTGATAATTTAAAATTGATTAGAAACGATTTTATCTTTCTAGGGTGCACAAACTAGCTTAGGATTTAGAGCCTTGGAATATGATTTTGTGAGTAAACATCTCCAAGGATATTAAATCAACATATGTGTATAACTAAGGGAGTGGAGAAATCCATTGTATAATTGGTGACATCA
>ML818258.1:31617-52356 GCA_009831015.1 Picea engelmannii | reverse complement strand
ATTATTAGTTTTCTCTTCCTATGCATGTCACATGATAAATCAACAACTTAACCTTTATCTGCACTCTGTATGATTAATGTTGTTGAAGTACTAATTATTTTTGGATTGATGTTGTTGAATAGATTGCAATTGTTTCTTGAACAATTTGTTATCTTGAAAGTGTAATATTTCCTGAATGGTTTAGTTAGTCCTTGATGATTAGTATTGTTGTTACATCTCAACCATGTCACTGAATTATAGCATAGATTAAGTTCTCAATTGTTTATTGTTGAGTCATATCTAGATGGAGGTGTGATTGTGGATTTATGATTTAATGAAGTTACAATTTCTTTGAAGTACAAATTTTATTTATGCAATCATAGAGTAGATCTTTTGAGAGGATTTAAATTCTTTCAAAAGTAATATAGATATTTTAATTCATTTCATCTGAGTGGTTTCTTTTATGCAAGGAGTGGTTTAGTGGTGAAGGATTAATTCAACAGTTACATTTAGAATTGTTCTGTGAGAAGGAAATCTATAAAAGTCTCAACAATTATCGGAGTTTGAGTAGGTATTGATTAGCTTTGGTGATTTCATATGAAATAGTGTAAGAATACACAATGTTTATACATAGACTATGTTTTATTTCCTTTGAAATAACCATACTTTCCTAGGTTGATAAGTAATGATTGAGAACTTAAGTTGTTTAATTAATTAGACAATTAAAGTCACCAACGAACACAATGGATGAGGAATTGATTGGATTTTTCCTAAAATATTCTTGGAATATTTTCTATCATTTCATCTTTTGATGTGTTAGTAACTCATGCTCTCATAAATGCATAAAAATGAGCTATATTTAAGAGTTTTTGTGAGAAACACAAAGACCTTCCTTAGATATTTTGGATGATATATAAAGATTGTTGTTATTTTACATCAAAATCT
This sequence comes from Picea engelmannii, assembly GCA_009831015.1. Taxonomy (NCBI): domain Eukaryota; kingdom Viridiplantae; phylum Streptophyta; class Pinopsida; order Pinales; family Pinaceae; genus Picea; species Picea engelmannii. Next base: position 51,432 of record ML818258.1, on the reverse strand, counting down.
AAGATAACAACCAAGTTTAGAAATGAGAACCAGTATTGTGGACATGTTGTGGAATAAAATTTATTTTTGTTAAAGAATCTAGTAGAAGAAGTTTATAGTTTCAGTTCCAAGCCCCATTATGATCCATTAATTATTCTTATATATTTATTTATATTTATTTCATGTTTCAAGGAACAAGTTGGAGGCCACTATCATGGCTTAGTGTCCAGATAATGATAGTGTCATTCATAACTACCTCACGAAAATGAGAAGGTTGGATCGTGATGAGATCCCCTTTTCCTTAGTCGTGTAATTGAGAACCACTACCTTGGCTTGGTGATCAGATGATGGCAATGCCAGTGGTCATACTACTAAATACCCATGACCATGATTGGTTGGCTCGTGATGATACCTCCCATCCTCCAACCAACCCCTTAAGTATTCATTATCGTTTATTTTCTAGGTCCCCCATTTATAGAGAAGTGTTTCATTTCTTTCTCGGGGATTATAAATCATGAAGTTTGACCAGATTACAAATCATTTCATAAAACAATTATTGAGAGGCTACGTGTTAAGTTATTTTATTCATGACATTAAAATTATAAATGCATTAGAGGAATGTCGGTCTCATTGGAAATGGATGTCCTACGATGACTGCATAGGAATCTAGTAGGCCAGTACATAAACCATTTTTCTCTCCTCTTAGAAACTCATGTCTCATTCCTTTTATGAATACCAACATGTATTCTCAAAGAAAATATAAATAAACACAATATATTCTAAATGGTGAAGAATTTTAAGTCATTATAAAAAGTGAAAGGAAATAAAAATACTTTTCCACAAACCATCAAATATTAAAAGAGAACAATAATAATTATGAAAAACACATGTAATGCCTCTATTACAACCAAATCCATATATTAAATTATTAAACATGATGCCATATTTTTCTCAAATAATCGTAATAAAATATGAATAAAATATTTTTAACTCAACAAAGGTGTTTAACTTAAACCCAAACCCCATGAATCAATGGAATTCAAATGAAACCAATCACGCTACTACAAAGGGTTGAAGCCTCACTCAAGCATTAAATGAAAATGAGAAGCATTCAAGGGACTAACACAATCTTTAATCAAAACAAAACCAAACTTTCAAAGTTGAAAAAATGGTCCAAATGCAAACAACAAATAAACCATTAAAATTTTCCAAGATATCAAAGTTACAAATACAAGAAGTTTCATGCACTTGAGTCTTTAATGAACCCATTTTTTCTTAGAGAAAGTCTTGGTAATCAGTTATTTATCCTTTAATACTAGGACACTATCTATGTGAAGAGATAGGTCTCAACTTCATAAAATGTCAGATTCATTTCCTGTCACAGATAGGAAAAAGAGAATGTCTTAGTTAACTATCAAACCATCAAACTTAAAATAGATTGGATCAAACAAATGTAGCTTCAATGCTACATTGTTTAATACAAAATATAGAACCTATTTTTACCTTAAATTCAATCTCAAATTTACAGATGGTAATCTTGCTCCCATAAAGAATTACCTTTTTCCAACGTACTCCAAAAATAGAGGAACAATTAAGTCAATAAACTAACAAGAATCACATCACTTGTTCCATTCCATTCATTATTTCTACAATACCAATCATCAATGGAGCATGTAAGTCAAAATAAGAGTCCCCTCATGTGTATCGGTTTACATAGCATATTGGGGTATATTAATATTCTAGTTCACATCAACATGTCAACCCTAATTTTCTATATTATGAATAGAAAACTCTGTAGATGAACTATTATTATGAGCCTCCAAAATATTATCTTCCATATCAAGTTCATTGGAGGAATTTGTTTTGTTGTATTCTCCCCTTCTATCAATCTGATCGCCAAAGAGCTAGTTCTCTATCAAATGGAAAATTGTTTATGTCATACTTTGTTACATATAATATTAAACATGTATCCATATGTTTATCAAGCGTGTTCCTCAACTTTTACTTCAATAATGATAGTGCAGTAAACATTCTCTCATCCTCCACTAATCACAAAATCATGGTTTGACATGAATATGCTAATTTGAAATATCTGACATGTTTTCTTCTAGGTATTGGCTTTCACCTAATTTAGTCCATAGTCTTATTATTTCACCATGATATAAAGGTTTCTCCAAACCACAATATTGAGCTAACATTGTTTGAACAAATATATTGTCTTGTTGATACAACTTTGATGAATATAATATACCTTCAATCTCTTCTCCTTGTACATTGCAATTCTTGCCAAATTGGTGCACTAAATTTTTTATTTTGCTAAAAAGTCAACTCTTTTAGCCTCTATATTATGTTCATGGTTCCAATATTGAGGTTATACCACAGACATGGCCTCCAATAATTCATCTTGAGGAAATTGTTCCCTTATCTCTGATGCTAGTGATTTTTCAATTTCTATCAAGTTGTGCTTCACTGAAATCACAACACTGTTGAATTGGTCTCCTGACACATGGCACTCTTCAATAATTCATCCCATCTTACTAAAATAATGAAATGGAACCATATACCTAGGCACTTCCATACATAGTATTCCTTTTCCATCAAACTTCAAATAACTTTCAATGTTTTCTATATCGATGATAGTAATCCAACCTTTAAACACCAGACATGTGAAAGACTCTGGCATTGTATACAAATTATCCAATTTAAGACATGTTAATTTTCTTGTATGTATGTATTCTACAATATACATTGTGCGACTCTAAGACATTTTCACAAGTACATTCATTTCATAAAGAATAGGAATATTTCCAACCAATGTTAATAATGTCTCTATATCGGTTAATCGAAAGACAATATCTTGAGCTTTGTCTACACTGAAGCGATGTTCATACATCACCCCTACTAAGGATTTGTACTCACTAAATAGTCTTTGAGTTGGTCCATTCAATGAAATCTATCTTGTATCAACATATTTTAGTATCTTTTTCCATCCGTAACACCCTCAACAAATTGTTGAAACTCTTTAAATCGCTTCGGACTACGACAAAAGTATGCATGAGTTTCACATACAAGATCTTAAACTTCTAAAACCAGTCGAAACTTGGTTACTATTTTAAATGCAAGATTCATTCTATGATCCATACAATGAATAATAATCATAAATGGTGAAGCTACTAGTTATGGTGAAGCTAATAATTGTAGTTTGACACAAAAGCCATTTCTTTTCCATTGCATGACTGGTGCTCCATCTTCTCTGACACATACTAACTTTTTGCAATCACTAAATGATCCATACCACCAATTTCCTTCAAAGTCATGATGACAAGTTCATAAATATTTTGAGTTGTAGAATTCTCCCTCATTTTATGAATCCCAAGTAAATATTAATTTCTAACATGATAATTAACCATATAAATGCTCATGTAGATCCATGAAGTATTATCAATAGTTGTAACTTCATCCAAAGAGAATGAAAAAAACCTAGCATTTGAAATTTTCTATTTCAAATCATTCTTTTCTACTTGAGCTAGATATTTTACCCATTCCCAACCACTCATTACTGACCAATGAGAAGATGGAAAATTTGAATCTTCAAGAAAAGATATAAAGTTCTTTTAATTTGGATAATCTTTCATAAGACGACCTCTAGATAAGATGTGAAATAAAATTCTTAATTTCATCATCTTGGATAACAAATTTCTTTCCATCGTCTTTCCAAATAGATATGTGATGGTTCCTCCACTTGTCTTGAGTTTTCTCTTACTGATTGAGTATTTATTATATTCATATTCATATTTGACATGTCGAAATTCCTCACAAGATCTCCATCTGATAATATATTTCTCCTCGCCATTTACAATTTCCTTATCATACAAATTTCCTGCATGCTTCTATATTGTATCTAACTTCATTTGTAATCTTGTTGTCTTTCCAAGTTTCCAACTACATATAATGCATCTAACTTCTCATGAAGCCTCTTTCTCATTTGTTGGAGGTATTAGTTTAATAAATAGAAATTTTAATACCCATTCTGATTGGAATTGTATCCCTATGTCACATTGGCATTTTTTCCTTTTCCATGATTGCAAATGGTTTGTGTTTCCTTCCAAGGAAAAACCTTCAATATTGTTATTGTCAATTTCTGATGAAATTGCATTCATCTCAATTTGATCACTAAAGGAACCTATTTAATCATCTATTATATGGATATTAGATGCATTCTCAGAAGAGTTGACATCTCTTTCATTGATGGATTGCTCAAAAGATCTTGAATCATGAAGAGAATATGGGTTCTTGGATTGAGGATTTTTAAAGTATGAAAATACATATCTTTGTTTCGATGTTTTCTTTCAACAATCATTGTTTGACATCTCACTGAAATTTTCACAATTAGTATTTCAAATTGATCTAGAAACCAAAAGTGAAACCTGCATGAGAAAAATAATATAAAATTAGTCATCCATTTGGCAAGTCAACACACATGCAAGAGATATCTCAATTTTAAGAACTCAATTCTTTTCAACAAAACCAACAATACTTATCTAAAAATAAATCACTTCAGCATACAATAAGTCACTTTCATCTTGCATATTATTATTGGCTCAAAATAATACCACATCAATAAAAAACCATTTTTAAAAACTATTTTTCATGTGATAGGTTGGTTTTAGGTTAACAACATGTTTTTTCTAGAAGTGTGTTCCATGACTCATGAGAAACTGTATGGCTATATTCAGTCTTAGATACAAAGATAGATTGGAAGGTCCCTATTTTCATACATTTTTCATGTGGATTTTACCACATGTTTTTTCTTGGGTTTATCTGAGATCTGTGATGTATTACATAGTACGATGGTCCCAAGTCCATTCTTTTATGTTGGGACCTTTGTATTATATGAGTGATGAGATTTTTCTATTTGTGTCATGTTTTCCTGCTATGCCATGTCAAACAGTGATGATGATTTGTACATTCACCTACAAATAATATCTATAGAGTACATTCATCTACAAACACATATTACTGATAATATGAACAACAAACTTACAAATCTGAAAACAATAAACTGGAAACATGCAAGAAGCATCGTCAAATCCTAAGCATGTATCCTAATCAAATGGATAACAATGTCTGAGTTAATACATCCCAATTGGATAATGGTTTTGTCATGTATTCATGTACACTCCTCCTTAAACTATACACCCTCATTAAGCTCCTCATGCATACACACTAACTACCTAGGGATTAGATCCATTCTCTAAGAATAGATCATGCATATGTGTAACTGAACTGAACTGAAATATGGAAATAGAAAACTTAACTAAATTGGAAATTACTAAATTTGGAACAGTAGTGAATTGAGGTGAAAAAACATATCCCATTTTTCTACTTGTTAAATTTTGAATTTTCAATAAGCCTCACTTTTGGCCATTCAAGCATGGGATTTATGGTGGAAAACCTATAAATGGCACAAGGAAAGAGATTAGAAGAGGGAGAATTCTTCCATTCATTGGAACTAGGAATCTATTCAAGGTGTATGCAGGTTGAAAGAGAAGATAGTGAAGGGAAAAATCCCACTTTTCTTCTTGCTAAATTTTGAATTTTCAATAAGCCTCACTTTCTGCCATTCAAGCATGGGATTTATGGTGGAAAACCTATATTATAATTGGCAAATTGGGGATAAGTTCCTTGCATGTAGATCCTAGCTACAAAAATTCATGGAGATTCTTTGCACTATAGGAGTAACACTTTCTATCTCCATTTGATTTCATGAGTATGTGATTATTTGAAGTTTACGGCTTGAATTGACATTTGAGAGTAGATTTAGTAAGGTTGGTTTGGGACCTAGGTTCTTATTTTTTTGGTTATAATTTGGTTGAAATAGTAATATATAGTGAGTTAGGGAAAACCTGGAGTGGAAAATTTTGGTTAATTGATTTTCATGGTGAAAAATGGCCATATGGATAATTATCTTTCATTATTTTTCTATTATTAGCATAGTAAGCAATACAATATGATATAGGCTATAGAAATGGGTTGGGGACATGTTTATATGAAATTATAATACCAACAACTAAGTATGTTGTATGAGGATGCATATGAAGTGTTTGTAGAAATGTATGCATTTTATTTTTCACTCTTTCTCATTGTTCGACACAAACTCACTCTAGGAATGCTACATCTATCTAAAACTATCTATAACTATGTTTATCTTGATGCATGACATGGTCTTGATAATGCAATATCCACACAAGTACATGCATGCATTTGAATGGAATTTTCTTTATTAAAACAGATTTAGGACTGTGGAGTTGTAGCTTTGTGGGAAGAATTGCATTACTTTTTCTTTGGATTATATTCTTTCTTGGAAATCTAGTATGATCATTGGGTGCTCTGCCACTTGTGAGTGGAAACAAACAAGCATTGGGATTTGGGGAACACAGTGTTGAAACACCATTTTTCAGCACCATCTTGTGAGAATGATTTAAACATTCCCATGTAATTTATCCAAAATGTGGGTAAGCTAAAACACTTAAACATAGTCTACAAAACTATTGATATACTCCAATCACTAACCCCAAAAATCACTTGTCATGACCTGAATCCTCTTCTATCCTAGAGGTTGGGTGGGCTCTATCATTCATCAGGATGACACTTGTGTGTGGAAACACACAAGTAATGATCATTGGGAAACACGGTGTTAAAACATCATGTTTCATCACTGGATTGTGAGAATGATTTAAGATTGCCTAGGTAATTCATCCAAACTGTGGGTAAGATAAAAATATTAAACACATAACTATTGATCTACTCCAATCACTAACCAAAAAAACCACTCGTCGTGACCTAAAGACTTTTCTATCGTAGAGGATGGGTGGGCTCTATCACTGATCATGATGACACTTGTGCATGGAAACACACAAGCAATGAGCATTGGGAAACATGGTGTTGAAACACCATGCTGAAACATTGTGTTTCAGCATGAGCTTGTAAGAATGATTTAAAAATTACCAGGTAATTTGTCCAAACTATGGGTTAGCTCAAAAACTTAAAAATGAAACTATTGATCTATTCCAATCACTAACCCAAACAATCACTCGTCATGACCTAAAGCCTTCATTTTCATGGAGGCTGGGTGGGCTCTATTACAGATCAGGATGACACTTGTGCATGGAAACACACAAGCAATGAGAATTGAGAAACACGGTGTTGAAACACCGTGTTTCAACACCATTTTGTGAGAATGATATAAAAACACCCATGTAATTTATCCAAACTATGAGTAAGCTCAAAAACTTAAACACAAAACTACTAATCTATTCCAATCACTAACCCAAACAATCACTCGTCATGAGTTGAATCCTATGCTATCCTGGAGGCTGGGTGGGCTCTATCACTGATAAAGATGACACTTGTTCATGGAAACACATATGTCACAAGAAATGAGCATTGAGAAACATGGTGTTGAAACAATGTGCTGAAACACCGTGCTTCAACACCAGCTTGTGAGAATGATTTAAAAATGCTCAGGTAATTTATCCAAATTGTGGGTAAGCTCAAACACTTAAACACAGAACTATTGATCTACTCCAATCACTAACCCAAAAAATCACTCTTCATGACCTGAAGCCTCTGCTATCATGGAGGTTGGGTGGGATCTATCACTGATTAGGATAATCCATACTAGCATATGCACTTAATGAATGCCCAAAACAAATCTGCTACTAGTGGAGTGGAGAACCATGATCCCATAAATGATAAGATATTAAGATAATACATGGAAAGAATGTAATGGAAACTTGCAAGGGGAAGGAAGATGAATTGTTTTTATAGAAAGATTTGCCTCACCCTATGAAAACTTGCATATAGGGCCTTTTTCCATTTCCCTATGCATAATTGAAGTCCTTTTTTACAAATCCCAGAGCTAAAAACATTATTTTTCCACATATATGTGCCCTACCTATTGTACAACATACGTATATGCAGGTTGCACCATTATATCCCGCGTACATTGGGTTTTGTGCCCAAAATTAGAAAATGGTGTTGGGTTTCCATGTCACGTCATGAGATTCATTATCTTTGACCTTCCATATGCTAGAAACATTCTGATTCGTCCCTTCAGTTCCACTTTAAGGCTATAAATAGGCCAAATCCGAGTTATGGAAAAGAGGAGAAGAATTAAACTTTGAGAGTAAAGTTGCTCTAGAGAAATTATTCACTTCATATTGAGTTTGCATCCCTTTGTCCTGTTAGGTCTAAACACATTGTTAAACCCCCAAGATATTCCCTACTTGATTGAGAACCTCATTATCTCTCTTATATGAGCTTGCCTTTGGTGGAGGCCCAACTTGAAGGGACTTAGTTTCTCGGTTCTGAACCATGCCGACACGGAAGTTTGTAATTCATTCACTTATGTTGATTACATTTTAATAGAAATACTCTTTTCTCGTCCAATTAATATCTTGCAAATATTTGAATTGTTATTCAATGGGCGTATTTGTTATGAATGTTGATGGATTATGCTATTGGATGTGATAACATTATATATTATCACCATATGCTTGTGTTTATTGGTTTTTGAGGAAAAGTTGCAGGTGTATTTCTTTGAGTCAAGTGCTCAACAATGGACTTCATTGAACGTTTGGATGAGGTAAGCCTTTTATCTTGTCTTGCTAGCATATTTTTTTATATAGCATACCTAAGATTAGAGTTGATTTATGCATTCAATTATGTCTATTGTGGTTTACCCCTAGCCATAGAGAGATTTTCCTCATAATAGAACTAGCGACCATACTGGGGATAAAATCTTATTTTCGGGGTTTGGAGTGTTTTTCTCCTTGGATTTCTCTCGTTTATATTGATTTTCTTATCGTCTGACTACTTGAAAGCCTCTGTTCATTCTGAGTCTGAGTTTCTTAGACTTCTCCTTATCCTGGTTGTGTTTTAACACATATACACGGGTTTTTACCTGACATCCACGTACATACATGTGTTTTCCTTCTGCAAGAGGCATATATACGCGCTTTTCCCCTGAACAGTCACTTACATCACCCTTTTTTTCTTGGTTATTAGGTTTGATGATTGCTAGGAAATTTTTTATGGTTGTTGAGTCTTCTTGGGTCTCTGTTATGACTGTTAAGTGTTTGTGGAATGATAGGAAACCTTTCTTTGGTTGAATTTTTGGGCAGTGCCTTTCTCATCATTCGTTTCAATTGATTGTCCTTGCATCTTGGGTTGGGTGTTTTCTTCTTGATATCCTACTTGGTTTGTATCTGTTTACATACAGTAGAGTTTTTATATCAAGTTGTTGTTCAGTCCTTTCATTTTCACTCTTTTATATTGAAAATACAAAAATATTAGGCATTTTTCATTGATGGAATTTGATCTTTTGGGTCCTTATCATTGATCTTAGTACATGTAAAGAAAGATTGCATATTATTTGGAATTGTAGAACTAGATTGAGAATTGAATTTTGAAAATCATATCATTTATGGGGAATTGAAGTTAGGACTTTGCATTGTATTCATATTCATTTATTTTACTTGATGAGTCATAACATCATTAGTTTCACTATCGCACTATTTTGAGTAAGCAAGGCCACTAAAAGTAACACTGATAATTTAAAATTGATTAGAAACGATTTTATCTTTCTAGGGTGCACAAACTAGCTTAGGATTTAGAGCCTTGGAATATGATTTTGTGAGTAAACATCTCCAAGGATATTAAATCAACATATGTGTATAACTAAGGGAGTGGAGAAATCCATTGTATAATTGGTGACATCAGGAGGATCCTCTTACACCAGAGTTAAACATGACGTAGCATGAGGTTGGTTGAAGGGATATCCCCCCAATACCTTCTTAGCACCAGATATATTTCTGGGGATCTATTCATATATGGGGATCTGGATAGTACCTTTACCTCTATGAGAGGCGGTGCTTTCAAGGTTTCAATATTTGTTACCCTACCCATATGGTGGACCTAACTTACGACTGTTCACCTGCGCATCATTTCTATCGTGGTTTCTTAGTTTCTTGACATAGGTACCACATAGATTACTTGTAGGGGTTATTCTGCAGGTACCCTGGGTCAGATAAGGGTTGGACAACACACAACCTTTATGGAGGATTACCTCTCTAGGGGGATCTAACCAATTGGTTGTTAAGCCCATGAGGGCCCTTATAGCTGATTATGATACCTCTGATCTTTTGCAGGGAGTCTCAGGCCCCTCTTGGGTGAGGCATGCCTACTTTAGGGAGGGAGGCCCCTTTCATCCACTTGATCTTTTTTTTGTGCATATTGGCCTTTTGATTTTATTTTTGTGTGCTCTTTTATTACTAGTTGGCCTTAGTATTTGTTTTATATCTCAATTCTTGAGTCATTGTGGAGCCAAACCAGCTTCCCCGCAGGTCTCACCGCTTGTTACAGTTACCACCGCATTTTGATTCTTTTCCTTATAAAAGGCATAAAGTTATCAAACATGGTACACACACCTCCACTTATTATACTTGTGATCATACAAGGATGAGTATTGAATCGAGTCAGAAAGATATTGGGAGTCCTTCGACTCCCATACCTGTTATAGTTAACAGCCCTTCAACCACAATGGTTGTAGTGCCGGAGGTGCCTATCATCACCTCCACCCGTCCTATAGTGAATACTCAACCTATAGTCATGAACCCTTTTGGGTCTCTTTGTCACTCACCAGGCTATAATATCCAGTACATCCCTATGGCCTCTATCCCTTTTTCTTATGGTATGTCAAATTTCACTTCACAATTTTCAACCTCCATCCCAGCGGCTGGTCTGAATACTAGTATTGGACTGGAGGGCACATCTCCTCCACATAATAATTTCTCATTTGGTGGTACCCATGTCCTGCAAATGACTCCTATAGTTGGAGGCTTTTCTCCTTTTAACCCTAGGTTTAGTCCTGTTCCTAATGCTTCTGGATGGAGTAACCAACCTGGCGGACAAGTTGTTGCTTATGGTCCATCTTTTACACCCACCTCCTCTGTATCAGTTCTAAAAAACACAATTGGCATGATGAATCTACCTTTATCCTCTATATTAAAACCTGAAGGAGGTCAGTTTCATACCTTGGGAAACCCCCAACCTGGAGCCACTCTAGTTGGGGGTAGTTTTTAAAACCCCCAACCTAGAGCCACTCTAGTTGGGGGCAGTTGTTACAACCCTCATCAGAACATTCCTACTAGAATGGTGCCCAACCAACCCCTCATGAATCAGTTCAGAGGAGGGTATTACAATCCTAGATAGGGCCATGGTGCTTACCAAAACCCTAGATGGACTGTGATTCCCCAACAACACTCTTTCCAGGGAGCTTGGGGCCAAATGCCACAACCCCGTCTCCCTTTTCTTGCCACTCTCAATCTGCCAGACTTGTCTAAGTTAATGAATGACCCCATGTGTCATGATCTGACATGGCCCCTCGTCCCCACTAAGCTCCCTTAGGATATTCCAAAATTCGAGGGTAAAACTGGTGAGGATCCTGGTGATCACTTTACCACTTTTCACCTTTGGTTCTCTTCAAATTCACTTAACTATGATTCTATTTGGTTAAGATTGTTTCAATGCACCCTCACGAGGGTTTCTGTGAAATGGTATATCGAGCTACCTAGGGGGACATACATAACTTTTAATCAGATGGGTTTAGTCTTCCTCAACCACTTCCAATTGTCGGTTCGTTACGATGCTAGCATAGAAATTTTGTCAACCTTTCGTCAGGACAAAGCCACTCATATCTCGGATAACATCCATGAGTGGCGTAGATAGAAGAGGTTGATCAAGGTCAACATACCCCCGAAATTCCTTCTAGATTGGTGCCTTGAGTCTCTTCTACCTTATATTTTGAAGGATGTTTCTACATCCGGGGTTACATCTGAGGAAAACGAAAATTTTAAAGCCCAACAGTTAGATATTATATATTCTCAGTCTGGGATGTTGTACAAGACTCTTCCAGATGCACCAAGGTCAAACTATGACCCTAGACAAAATCCTGAGCCCCATGTCGATGGTATTGTAGGCTCCACCAATGTGAAATCTATAGACTCAGTGACAAGCCATTTGAAAGAGTTGTCTCTAAACCAATCTGTAGGAGGTCCAACTTTGTCTCTTTTCTCCAATCCCACTCATTCGGTGGATGTACATTATGTGCAATCGTCAACCAGCCCGAATGGTCACCAACAAACAGGAGGGAATAAAAATAAAGGAGGTAATAATAATTGTAAGGGTGGGAAGAATAATAATAAACCCAAAGACAATGGTAATAATGAGAATTCAAATAATAATGTTGGTGAGGGCAAGAAAGAAAGGTGGAAGGTGAAGTTTCCCTGTAAGATTTGTATAGACGATGACCTTACCCATTTATGCCCCAAAATTTTGGAAGCTACTAGGATTTTATCTCTACCGCCTTCCATGCTAACTAATCCTTTTCCACGTAACCAACACATGGCCTTGAGCTCCTCGAATGTCGAAAATGTGGCGAGTGGGAGTCAAAACCCACCTATGTAAGAAGGTGACCATTTATGCATAATATGGTTAAATATGGGGTTAATGTAGCCACTCAGTATTGCGATTACAATTCTCCACAGACTGTACCTGGTCTAGAATATCCCCCTCCTACAGAGACACCCTTACAGATCAAAAAACTAGAGCCCTTGCCTCATATTCTAAAAGGAGTACTCAAGCGCTCTACCCACAATCCTAATGCTAAATCCTCCCAGAATTACTCTATTTTTTAGGACATGGGTCAAACCCCTTGTGCGATGTCGGTTCTAGGGGTACTCCAGACGTGTCCTTCATAGAGGAATGGTTTCTATTTGTGTTAGGAGCTCTGGATCCATGTGGCTCAAAAGTTATCAAGTTTGACGTCACAGATGTGAAGCCTCGCTTGCCTTACCATGTGGCATTCCATATCCACGTGAGTTACTCGAAGTATAACATCAAGCATAATGTTGTTGATGAAGGCATTGCAACATGTGTGATGTCCCTAATATATTGGAAATCCCTCAGCTCTCCGACCCTTTCTCAGTCTCTGACCATGTTGACTACTTTTGATGGTCGTTCCTTCCGCCCTCACAGTATTCTTCCTACCTTTCTGGTCCAGTTAGGTGGGAAGATGGTAGAGGTGGATTTCAAGGTGGTTGATGCACCCCTCGACTATAACTTGTTACTAGGATGCAATTGTACTTATGCTATGACCGCAATCGTATCGTTCATCTTTCATACTCTTTATTTTCCTCATGATGGGAATATCGTGACGATCGACCAATTTTCCTTTGCGTATGCTATCCCCAATGCATATGTTGGACCGTCGATCCCCGTGATCGACAATTCTCAGCCGCCAACTGAGAATATTGGTGTCAGAATGTATTCATCCCTTATGGGTACATTCAAATTCATGGCACCAATTCACCATATATACGCCATGTCCAGTAGGATTTTTTCGTTAGAGAGGTTCGTTCCTTTCCTCACTTCCTATTTTAACGATCCTTAGACCCTAACTTCCTTGACGACCTCTTGTGAAGGTCAGTTACATTCTAGAATGGCCATGCCACTATCGAAAGTAAATATTTTGTATCAAGTTGTTCTTGACTCTTCCACCGATCTAGATCCTATCACCTCATAGATAGACTAGGAGGATCATGTTCTAGAGTTCGTGTGGGCCACTTCATCATCTTGTTCACATGACTGCCTTGATGATACTTTTCCTTCGGATGAAATTGTCATTGAGGCCATGAATGGTTCCAACAAACCTGGGCATGATATGCATCATCGCTCTTATTTCCTCTCAGAGCTTGCCAGAATCAAACAAGATGATTTTAGATCTACTTTGAGGGCGATATTCGGTTATGTCATAGTTCCACTTGATACACATGACATTTATGCCGAAGGAAACATGGTGAGTATCACTCCTACTGTCATGATCGATATCTCTCATACTCCTAGAAAGGTTGAAAATGTATACATCAATGAAGATTGTTCACTAGAATAAATTTTGATCTACACCGAACTCTTCAAGGAATTATGAGATGTATTCGCTTAGTCATATGAAGAAATGTCAAGAATCAACCCTTGAATTGTCGAACATGAGATTAAAACTTACGCGGATGCTAAGCATGTTCGGCAATGTCTTACAGCTGTCAATCCCAGGAAGGCCCCTGCTATTAAGGTAGAGATAGAAAAATTTCTTAATGTTGGCTTTATATACCTAGTTCCCTTGACTAAATGGGTATCCAATCTCGTTCATGTGAATAAAAAGCAAGGAACCATCCTCATATACATGGATTTTCATGACATGAATAAATCTTGTCTTAAAGACAACTTCTCGACACCCTTCATCAATCAGATTCTCGACGAGTGTGCGGGAAGTGAAGTTTTTTCTTTCATGGACGGATTTTCAGGGTATAACCAAATTCAAATTAAGCCTGAGGACCAACATAAGAAGGAATTTATTTTCCCTTGGGGTACTTCCGCATACCAGAAGATGCCTTTCGGCCTTAAAAACGTTGTAGCAACCTTCCAACGAGCTATGACCTTTGTATTTCACGATATAAAGCATATATTTGAAGCCTATCTCGACAATTTGCTACTCACTCCCATAAGAGAGTGGATCACCCTAAGCACCTTCGACTATTCTTTGAAATGTGTCACCATTATCGCTTATGGTTAAACAGACATAAATGAATCTTTTTTGTTAGGTCAAGTCGACTTCTAGGATTTTTAGTCTCTTAGACTAGGATCATGGTATATCCATTAAAGGTTGAGGCAATACTTCAATTTCCTCCCTCGCACACTATTCGCCAACTTCAAGGTTTACAGGGGAAATATAACTTTTTACGATGGTTTATAGTAAAATATGCCAATAATACTAAGGGTTTCATGCGTCTCTTGAAGAAGGACACTCCTTTTATCTGGGATGAGAGAGCCCATGAATCCTTCAATGCTTTGAAGAAAGCCTTGGTATCGATGACTCTACTAAAGTCTCTAGACTACGGTAGAGATTACTTACTTTATGTTTTTGCATCCGAAGAGACGATTGGTATGGTGTTAGTTTAGGAGGATGACAAACTCCATGAGCACGTCATTTACTATCTTAGTCGAACCTTGGTAGGCCCTAAACTCAAATATTCTCATGTTGAAAAGCTAGCTTTGGCTTCTGTTCATGCAGTCCAATGATTAGGACATTATATATTTCTCTACAAAACTAATGTGGTTGACAATTTCAATCCATTTCAATACGTCCTTACTAGGCATATCATAGGGGGGAAGTACAATAAATGGATTGTCATTTTACAAGAGTTCGATATTGATTTTGTTTTTGTGAAGTCCAAAAAAACACTAGTTTTTGCAAAGTTAATATCTAACTTCCCTCGATCAGATGAGGATTTTATTCAAATTGATTCATTTGCGGATGAACACATTTTCCTTGTCTCATCGTCAGACCCCTGGTATGGAGATATTGTTCTATATCTTCAAACTTTGAAGTTCCCTCGGCATCTCTCACAAGATGACCGATGGTGTATACGATACCAAGCTAAGAACTATCTTATCGTCGGTCACACTCTGTATCGTCGAGGAGTAGACAATATCTTGTGTCATTTTTTAACTCATGAAGAAGCTAATTTTTTCCTAAACGACTGCCACAGTGGGGCTTGTGGTGGTCATCTGTCTGGGCTTGCGACGACCCAGAAAATTTTGCAAGCCAATTATTTTTGGCCATCTATCTTTAAAGATTGTGTTGAAGCGATTAACAAGTGTCACCCCTATCAGGTGTTCATTCATAAGATGCACTCACATCTAGGCCCTCTCCATCCATTCTTTATTGCCGGTCCCTTCACCAAGTGTGGGGTGGAATTTATGGATTGCAACCCAACTTCAGCTAGGGGGCATCAACACATTATTGTGGTCATAGAATACTTCACTAAGTGGGTCGAGGACATGCCTAGAGTTAAATCCTATGGGAATATTGTCTCCTTCTTCATATTCAATCAAATTATAGCCATGTTCAGAATCCCGAGTGAGGTTGTCACTCATCATGGCAATCACTTTCAGAATGAAATGATGAAAGAACTATCATCTAAACTAGGTTTTAAGAATGGTCATTCTTCCCCTTACTACCCCCATGAAAATGGAAAAGTAGAGGCCATGAACAACTCTCTCAATACCATTTTGCAAAAAACTGTCAGCCAAAGAAAATTCAACTGGCATATCATGCTTTATCTAGCACTTTGGGCATACCAAACCTCGGTCAAGACTTCCACCAGTTTTTCTCCTTTCCAATTAGTACACGATGTGGATTCGATATTACCTATTGACTGTGAAATACCTTCTCTTATATTTTCATTTTCACTCCTATATGACACTTCTGATATCGAACAATGCCTCGTACACCTAGAGAGTCTAGATGAGCAGTGTCGAGACACCTCTATGACCATTGAAACGAATAAAATATGTTTCAAAGTCCAATATGATAAGTCTTTCTATCCTCAACTGTACATTGAGGGTGACTCGGTCCTTCTATAAGATCAAGCCAAAGAACCACCGGGGGTATGCAAGTTCAAATCCATGTGGCACGGTCCCTATATCGTACGATGTGTCTTAGAAAAAGGAGCCTATGAATTAGAAGAGTATGAAGGGAACATATTGGTTTAGCTCAGGAATGGGCTCTATTTGAAAATATATTACACTTGAGCCCCAAGCTTGGGTGTAACTCTTTGTATACTAATTTAATTTAGGGTATATATATTTTCTCTTTATTTTTATCTTCATCTTGCTTATCAAGTTTTCCCTTGGTTGGAAGATGTCAATGGAGTCTTCGGTCTACTTAGGATTCGTATATGGGGTGATTCGTCATACACAGAACTTGGATTCTGTTTCTTGGGTTGTTTACTCACCCGAGGGTCTACTGGTGTCTTCAGGTGGCATATGCCTAGGGCCATCCACAAATAATGTGGCCGAGTATAGCGTCATTATAGAACTTTTTCATGATGCCATTTCACATGGTATTCGCTAGTTAGAGGTTAGACTGGACTCCTAGTTAGTAGTATGTCAGTTGAACGTCAGTTACCATGTGTGTGACCCTACTTTACTCCAACAATTCCTATGGGTACATGTAACAACCTATATTATTTCTAAACATCATTTATTTTCATAAGAAATTTATTTCCTAACTGAGACAATAACTTCATAGCATAATATAGATTTTTATAACAGAAACCTCAATAAATTAGATTTATCAATAATACTGATTTCATGGCAGAAAGAAATAATTACATAACTTGGCAAAGTACCTGGTTCTGATGCTAATTTATGTTGCCCTTGCTGCCTTGTTGCCTTGTTGCCTTGCTACACAGTCCAGTCCTGCCATAGACACAGAAAATAACTGCCCAAAACTAATGTCCACCCTGCCAACTAGGAAAAATGACCTAGCTCCAGGATATCTACGGATATCCTGGCCCCCGTGCCCAAAACCTCTAGCAATTCGATGCCTCCCTGATCAATATGTCATAACCAGTAAGTCTTGTGTCTCAATCTGAGCACACATATCACAGTAAATCTCTCGTCTCTCTGTTGATGGCGAAACAACAGTTTCCCGCATCCATTCCCTCCTCCTCT
This sequence comes from Picea engelmannii, assembly GCA_009831015.1. Classification (NCBI taxonomy): domain Eukaryota; kingdom Viridiplantae; phylum Streptophyta; class Pinopsida; order Pinales; family Pinaceae; genus Picea; species Picea engelmannii. The sequence goes on along the minus strand of ML818258.1, from coordinate 33,819 downwards.
CCCCCGAATGGTGCGCACATCCCCCTCTTCCCTTCCCTTATTCCTCCCTGCCGACTTACGCATTAGCTCCTCAACCACCCCCATCCTCCGTCCTTCGTTCCTTCATTAATATTTTTATCATATCGGGATTTCTGGGCTTCTCGCCCTGCATACGCCACCCTCTGTCGCATATGCAATCCCTGTTATCTCATTTTTTTTATTTATCTCTTAAAGTTATGTCACAAGTCATTAAATGTAATCTTCAGTTTGATTATTACTTAATTAATCACACTTATTTTCTTTAATTAATTTTTCTTTGTAATCTTTAATCATTTATTCAATTAGGGTCATTACATACACCCACCCTTCAAGAAACTTCGTCCTGAAGTTTAAGGTTTCTGACGGTACAAAGGAAAAGAGTATGGTTCACACATTCACAATAAGTAACCGACAATATCAGTAAGTCAAGAAAATCATACATACTAGTGTATATGCACAATAAATGCATGTGTAGCTAGTACATGCAAACCTCGTGCATGTACTAATAATCAAACTGTCATTCTTTAATAATTTATGTATTAATTCAATCCAGCCAGCAAGACTAGTCTTTTATAAAAGACAACAATTAATCAATTGTTTAAGAAATTCTTTAATCCCAATTATCCTGTTTAACAATTTTATTTTACACAGTTGTAGTTTAGTTAATGAATATTCATATATATACACATTTCTCTTCATCAAATCCCACCACAAGACAGATTCCCATATAGTCTCAATTATTCTACTCATCCTTCCTTCCTAACCTACTTCCAACTCCATTCCTATCCGTCCTCTGCTAGACTATCTTGGAGCGTCAGCTATACTGACCTAACTCCAAATAGAACCTGTGAGTGGAAGTGTCGCTATCTCGACCAAGCTTCCCTAGCAGGCAACTGACGGTCCTCATCACATGTCTTGGGGAGCGTGAACCAGCACCGTCCTCCCAGGACTTCAGGTTTCGGAGGATACACGGTGGGAAATGCCTCCACCCCTCCTAGCAGAACCAGGGTCAATACCCCACAATGGAACACACAGGGGCACCGTGTTGCTAGAGGTTTTGTCATCGTTTATTCAGTTTTGGGCAGTGTTAGTACCAAAATCATGCAATAGTCCATATATCATAGCAGTGCATCCAAATCAAAATAATTTCCATATACATTATTCATACCATATTGTTTCTCGGTTAGTGGTCCCAATATCCACTCTCATCATCTTTATCACTTGGCTATTTCATAGCCCATAACCTGCAGATTAGTCTGTAGCACAAACTCATTTTTCTATGCATTTTCATCATATAATTGCATACTTTCGTTATCTCCATTTGGTATCCCCATACCAATACATTAACATCAAAGTTTTTTGGTTTGAATTAGATTTCACAATATCCCATAATTCATACTTTTTACACATTCACAAGATTATCATTTACCAAAATAGATTTCATCGTATCCAATCTTCCTTCTAATGGTATTTAAACATTCATCAATTTCCCTTTCTCGCAATATGTCTCATCATATACATCATCATTAATAGCATATATTCATTCATAAAATTTTCATTCACATAATAGATCGCATTTCATGCATCATCATCAATAACATCTAATATTCATAATTTTAAAGTTTAAGTGTATCACTTAATGGTTTCACTGTGACTGGAAAATAAAGTGTATAGGCCTCAGGTAATCCTGGCCGTCTAAGTAAAAATGTGGTGTTACCTACACCCCTCCTTCGAGAAACACGTTCTCGAGGTGGTCACAATAGCGATGGATAGTCTCGCCGTAGTGTCTCGGCGTCCTCCCAAGTAGCAGATCCGGGACTATACTTGTCCCACTGGACCTTAACTTGGTCTACCAAACGGTTTCTGAGCTGTCGGACTCTACGGTCCAATATGCGTAACAGTTCGACCGTGAAGGTTCCCACGTCCGATACCTGCAATTCTTTCCAATTTAGTTTATGTGATTCATCAGCAATATAATGACGTAAAACACATACATGAAATACATTATGAGTTTTATGCAAGTGGGGTGGCAGTACAAGATGATAGGCAACGGGTCCAACTTTCTCTTGGACCTTAAATGGACCTATAAACCGAGGTGACAACTTTGTCCCTTTCCCGAACCGTATGGTACTCTTATTAGGCCTGATACGAATGAAAACCTGATCTCCCACTTCATAACTTCGG